>PVIH01007192.1:43655-103080 GCA_004025045.1 Sigmodon hispidus
TGTTAATCCATTCTTCAGTTGAGGGACATCTAGGTTGTTTCCAGGTTCTTGCTATTACAAATAATGCTGCTATGAACATAGTTGAGCTAATACCTTTGGAGTGTGAATGTGCCTCTTTAGGGTATACACCCAGAAGTGGTATTGCTGGGTCCTTGGGGAGATTGATTCTCAATTTTCTGAGAAACCTCCATATTGTATTACAAAGTGGCTGAACAAGCTTACACTCCCACCAACAATGGAGGAGTGTTCCCCTTGCTCCCCATCCTCTCCAACATAGGCTGTCATCTGTACCTTTTATCTGAGCCAGTCTAACAGGTGTTAGGTGGTATCTCAAAGTTGTTTTGATTTGCATTTCTCTGATGGCTAAAGATGAAGAGCACTTTTTCAGGTGCCTTTCAGCCATTCATAGTTCCTCTGCTGAGAATTCCCTTTTTAGATCTGTACACCATTTTTTGATTGGGTTATTCAAGGTTTTGGGCTGGGAAGCTTCTGCAAAGCCAAGGACACTGTCAATAGGACAAAACGCCAGCCTACAGAATGGGAAAAGATTTTCATCAACCCTACAAGTGATAGAGTACTGATCTCTAAGGTATATAAAGAGCTCAAGAATTTAGACTTAGCTTCTAAGGGTATCTTCTAACTATAATAGGCCATAAAAGGAGCTGTGGAAGAGTCTTGATCATTTCCTCTTGCCTGAAGATTGTTTTGCTTTCCATTTTTCAAAATTATTAGGGATAAAATAAATCTGCTTAGCATTATAATCATTTGTTAGGGGCTTATTGTGGAAGGATTAGCTCTGCCAGTGTAGGTTTGGGGAACAATTCCTTAGGGCCATCTATTGCATAAGACTTTGTTTCCCACATCCCCTACTGTCTCCTCTGTCCTTGAACACTCAGCAAAGTCTAAATTCAAGGAGTACAAATGAATAGCATGAAAAAAACGGTCTGGTGAAACCTTCCATCTCAAAGCTCTCTTTTGAATATTTATCTTGAGTGCCTGAGAGTGGAATTTTCTTTAAATTAGATGTACTTTAAAAACAATAACAAAAAGAAGAAAGACCAAAAGGTTTTCAATTTACTGAGTGATCAGAAACAATCTAATAGATAACCAATAAGCAGATAAAAGATGTCGACTATCAGTCACTTCCTTAAGGATGCCCTTGGCTGTTTGACCTTTCCAATGCTTCACCTGTCCCCATCGACCACCACTTCCCTTACTGTAACACCAGAGGCGAGTGTGGGCTGGTTCAGAAATACTTTCAAATCTTTTTATTTTGTCTGTATGTTTCCTTTAAAAAAATTTGTTTATTTCCCCCCTTTAATTAAATATAGATTTCTTTCTCATACAATGTAGTCTGAGTCCAGTTTCCCTTCCGTCTTCTTCTCCCAGTTTCTCCCCACCCCCTCTCCTATCTGGACCTACTCCTTTCTCTGTCTCTCACTAGAAGAGACTAGGCTTCTAGGAGATACTAGCAAAGCAAAACAAAATAAAATATAATAAAGATGGAAAACTATCACATCAAAGTTGGGGAAGAGAAGGCAACAGAAAAATAAAAGAAGGCAGAGGAATTACAGATTCGTTCATACATTCTGGATTCTCATAAAAGCCCTAACCTGAAAGCGATAGTGTATATGCACAGGACCTGGCACAAACACTGTAGGTCCGCGTGGCGCTTACAGCTTCTGTCTCTGGGTTCACATAAACTTGGCTCAGTTGTTTAAGAAGTCCGTGTTCTCCTAGAGTACTCTGTCCCCTCTCTCTCCCTCATTTCTTTTGCCTCCGCTTCTGCGGGGTTTCCAGGGAGCTCTGGGGGAGGGGTTTGATGGAGACATCTAATTTAGAGCTGGGTGCAGAACTTTTTGTGAATGGAATATGGCAATAAGCTTTGTTTCAAGTCTGGATGCTTTACTTAAGATTAAGTTGTTGTTGTTTTGTTTTTTTCCTACCCTCTGGAATATTAGTTTTGAGGTTCATTTATGGCAATTGCTCCTTTCATTGCTGAATAATATTCTTGCTATATGATAGCCCAAAATTATTTGTTGATAATATTGATGAACAAACATACTAGGACTGGTAGGGAGTGTAAGAAATATGTATTTAAGTATATTTTGACAATGGTGAATAATTTTCTAATATAGTAGAAGGTTCTCCTCCAACAACAATGAGATCTAGTTTAATTGCTTTCTAAACAATACATATTTTTAAAGATTTAATTATTTATGTACTGTCAGGGCCAGCTGACAAGTCACCAGCTCACTAGGGGGAGGCATTCGCCTGAAGAAATGAAAGGAGACAGTAAAGCACCTTGATAGGGTCACGCAGTTTGATATTAAAAGAACCCTGAGTTTATTACTTATATATTGTTTATATATATTGTCAAAGCCAGGATGCAAACAATGCACAGTACAAGCAGTCAAGCACTATATTGAGAAAATCCTGTGCTGGCCTTGAGTCAGGTAGCAGGCAGCTTCACTATCACACCATGTGCTCACTGTTAGCTCAAGCAGCCTGTATTAGCAAGATAATGACTTCTTTCCCAGGGGTTAATCCCAGGGAAAGTCCCAGGGACACCCAGGCTAAAAGCAAGGAGCAAGTTCCCTTGAACTCTAGAGTAGCTGAATTACTCTGACTCTATCACTCTGTAAGTCAGAAAAGATTCGAGTCATAATGGAAACTGAGTCATCGTATGGGCTCCCATTATGTTCTTTATGTATATGAGTGCTCTGTCTTCAAGCACACCAGAAGAAAGAATCTGATCTCAATACAGATGGTTGTGAGCCACCAGATGGGTGCTGAGAATTGAACTCAGGACCTCTGGAAGAGCAGTCCAAGTATTCTTAACCACTGAGCCATCTACGTTATTTAAAAGGTATTCTGTTAATAATTTTTCACTGAGTCAATGATTGGCATTCTGTGATTAGAATCTTTGTCTACAGTCCCCAGAGTTCCAATTGATGCCATTTGTGTTTATAACATAACCAACAGTTCCCAATGACATCAGTGACATTTGGATATACGTATGGGACTGGCCATCCAGCAGATTTTTCTTATTCATTTTTGTGTAAGATTATTCTTCTATTGTAAATCCGAGAATTATCTGGATACTCTGGAAATGATTCCTTTGGTAAGTTCACTCACAATCCTTGTGTTCTATCTGTAGCTTGCCCAATATTACTCTTCTTTCACATTTAGGTCTTGGATTCTTCAGTTTTAGTCAAGATTACAGTTATTTCACAAGTTTATTTCCCCTCCTCTTTTTTTTTTTTGTGTGTGTGTGTGTGTGTGTGTGTGTGTGTGTGTGTGTAAGAGCAAACTTTATTCAGAGCCTCAGAAAATAATCTGTAGGTAAAAAAAAGGTCACATGAGTAAAGGTTTCATGATTTTAAGCTCTATACAATCACAAGGATCATTAATTAATTGATGTCTATTCACCAAAACATCATTTGTTCCCACTACTTATAACAACATTTTTGCCCTATTTCAAATAGCTAAAGGTATGGGTTTTTATTTTTTAACTTTCTGTTCTTGCAACCTATTTATTATTCTTTTACCATAACCCACCACTTAAATACTTCAAATTTAAAATAAGTCACAATGGCACATTTAATAATACCCCCAACTTTTTATTCCAGTTTTTCTTAGTTACTTTGTGCATATTGAATCCCACTTACCTTTTAGAACCAGCTTGTCACTATCCTCCAAAAAGTCTGTGATGTTTATTGGAGTTGCCATGAAATTTGCAAGTTAATTTGGTGGCACTGACATTAGTAATCTTGACTCTCTCAACCCAAGAATAATATATATCATGGAATTTGTTTGGATTTTCTTACTGTTTTTCAGTGACTTTTTTTAAAGTGCTTAGAGAAAAAGGCTTTTATGTTTTTATTTAAATTCATTTCTAGGCATTTAATATTTTTATTTTGTTGTTAGCAAGATTATAATAATCACTTTTTAGTTCTTTATTGTTGGCAAATAGAAATCACTTGATTTTTATGTGATGACATTTTTATCTTCTATAATATATTACTAATTTTGATCTGTTTGTTTGTAGATGATCGGATATAGACAAAGAAAGTTTGTCTACTGGTTGAAGAATTTTGCACGCTTTAAGAAGTTGAAAAAAATCTACATTCCCTGCAGCATGAAGCCCAGTCTTCCTCACAGATTGATGATCACAAAGGAAAGAAAAAGAATGCAGTACTAAACTAGCTTTTGACACAGTTCTCTATTTCCTTGGTTTGAATCATAATAGAAAATTATTTCAGTTGGAAATTAGAAATTAAACAGCTTTTTCTCTTGTTTATGTTTATTTAAGCAAATGAAATATGACACTGTGTTTTATTGCGAAACTTACCTTCCACCTGACTAGTTAACATATTCCAGGACCTTCACTTTCCCTTCCTTGGGATCATGGCTGGAACAATATCATTTTTATGAGACCAAATTTTGAAACATTAGATCACTATTTCCAGTCTATGATCATTAATCAATTGTTTAATTAATAAATAACCCTCTAAGTGGTTTGGTCTTCATTGGTTTGAATCACTTATGCAAATGAAAATTACTATTACAAATAATTTGGTAATTAAAACAGCTCCCTTGCAGTGCTTGAATCATTCATTTTGGCAACTTAATTGCTGAGTATGTTCATGTCATTTTAGTTATTAACACATGAGCTGTCGCTGAGTGCTGGTTCTGTTTCTGTCCTTCAACAGGAATTAATGGCAGATGTCTGAAATTCTCATTGCCCTTCCTATCATTCCATAGAGTTTATTACCTGATCATACATAATATAAACAAAGTAGCATTTTTGAAACAATTTGATACAGCAGAAAATGTATTTAATGATGTCTGCCTGCTTGGGAGTTACTTTTTAGGACCCATTGAAGAAAGCAGGTATAAGCAGCTGATGAAAGCGGGAATTCTGACTTGGCTGGTGGTCAGAGGCAGTAAATGTCAAGGTGGTGGTGGGTCAAAGCAACAAACTTAACGCCTCCCAGGAATGACTTTGGCTCTGATGAGGGCAGGCTCCTTTGAACATCCATGTCTTTGTGCTTTAAAGTTGGAAGTGAAGTCCTTGCTAAATTCTTGAGCTGGGGATAGGGTAGCCACTGACTGTCTTGCTCAGAGGCCCTGTGAGAATTCCATGAGGTTGTTTCAGCATTGATACCTGAATGATGCCATATGGTGATCCACTACATTTCTAGTAAAGGACAAAGATGGGAATTCAGCACGAGATGGTGTATGTGACACAGTATTTGTGTCAATAGTGACATTTACTTCTATAGCTACTTTAGTGCCCAGAAAAAAAGTCAGGCCAACATTTTCTTTAATTTGTGAATTCTACTTTTAAAATTACATTTATTTATTTATTTATTTATTTATTTATTTATTTATTTATTTGTGTGTGTGTGTGTGTGTGTGTGTGTGTGTGTGTGTGTGTGTGTGTGCACTTGCACCACAGTAAACATGAGGAGGCCAGAGATGAACTTTGGGAGACTTTCTCTTCTCCCATCATGTGTGCCCCTCTTTGAACTTAGACAGGTTTGGCAGCAAGCACCTTTACCATCCCTACCTGCAGGAGCAGGTATTATAAATTCTTCTTTAGATAAATGTAATTTAAGCTTTCATGAAAATGAGGGGTATTGTGAGCGCATAGAATTTGTTTAATATTGTTTATTGTTTATAATCACCATAAAATAACAAGCTATTTTCCTCAAGTTTTGATGTATTACTGCTATTTTTAATATTATTTAATGTTTACTGCCAGTCAATTTCCTTGAGGTTGGGTAATGCACAAAACAGGGACTCACATACCCACAGAGACACTCACACATACACATAATTATAAATAACAGAAAAATATCTTGGAAAAAGAAAGCAGTTTTTTCTTTGGCTTTAGTTAGAAAGATGGCTCAGCAGTTAAGAATACTTACTATTTTTACAGAGGATTTGGGTTTAGTTCCCCGCACTCATATGGCAATTTGTAGTCATCTATGACTCCAGTTCCATGGGTGCTGATACCTTCTTAGGGCTTCTATAGGCTTCTGCATAGATATACACATAAAAACATGCTGACAGAAAACGCATGCATATGAAAAACATCCTAAAATAAACAAAACAAACCAGAATATAAATTTACATATTACTTTAAAAATTCAAATTATTCTAAGTGTGTTACAAGTAACATATATATGGTATGCTCTTCCCTTGGAATTTATTAAGACTAAAGTATTCTGTGTTGTAATTTATTTTCTTAATGTATATTTAGTATTACTATATAAATGGGGTTCAATGTGTTATTTCATTATGCATACAGAAGACACTGATTTAGGTTGCTAACCTTAATTTTCAAATTGATTGGACTTGGATCACCTAGGAGACACACCCCCACTATATCGTCAGGGTATTCCAGAGAGGTTTGACTGAGAAGAATCACCTTTAATGTACGTGCTTAGCATGATCTCATGGGCCAATGTCCTGGGTTGATTAAAAGAGAGAAGCCAAAGGTTAACTCACACCAGCGTTCATCTCTTTCTGTTTCCTCAACTTTGTTCACAACATGATGAGCTGCCTCACGTTCTCATCTTTGACCCTTCTTTATCACAATAGACCATGTGTGAGGATTCTTGGCAATCCACGTAGCTGAGCCAACTCTGGCTCAGATGGAATGCACCTTGTATGGAGGCACACCCCTGGACCTGGAAACACCTCCCTGGACCGGGAAGCACCTTCCTGGACCCATGACACATACCCGTGCACGCGCCTTCCCTCAAAAGAGACTGTGAGCACATGTTCCGGTCCTTTTTCTCTGTCCTCTGACTTTTGTCCTGCTCCTCTGCTTCTTCACCCGCCTGGGAATCCTCTCTTAAATAAACTCTAGTGTGTGGCCTTGTTAGTGTATATTTGCTCTCACGTGTAGAAATAACACCATGCTCTGAAAATTTCATGCTAAGTGAGCCCTTGTACCTTTAGTTCCCTTTTGTTGAATATTTTGTTAAACTGACAAGAAAAGTAATAGATCAGTCTAGGCCACTATTAGTTCTATTTCTTCATTTTTGACATCTACTAACTACTGTTCTACATGTAGCTGTCTTTTCATAAAAACTTCCGTACATAAGAGAACACATATAGTATCTGTCTTTTTGTATCTACTTTGTTTCTCTTGTTTGTCCCCAAATCCAGCAATATTGCTCCAGATGATAAAATTACATTCTTAAATATGGATGAACAACATTCCCTTGCATTCCTACACTAATATATTATGAAGTAGTTCATGTTTATTATTTACATAACAGTTTTTACTGCTTCTGTTTTTTTTTTCTTGTCTGCTTGACAGATAATTTTCTGAATGTGCTGTGATCTCCAGCCATATCATACTGACTACTTTAAGAGAGTAGTGGTCACTTTCAACCCAGAGAAGTCAGCAATATCAAAGGCTACTTCTTTGTATGATTCCTCATCATCTCAAACCAAAAACTACCAAGCCATCGTATTGTTGATAAATTATGTTGTTTGTTTTCTAGTCTTTAAGTATATACAGCCACTGTTCTCTGGGTATTTTAGTTGATAAACTCATGTTCTCATCAAGTGCTGAAGAGCAAGTCTCTATTTCCATTTCCGGCCTCCTTTTCT
This sequence comes from Sigmodon hispidus, assembly GCA_004025045.1. Lineage (NCBI taxonomy): Eukaryota > Metazoa > Chordata > Mammalia > Rodentia > Cricetidae > Sigmodon > Sigmodon hispidus. Next base: position 51,291 of record PVIH01007192.1, read on the forward strand.
GAGATAAAATAACCAATTATACAAAGTCTTAGTTCACTTACATAGAATATTCTAACAGTTCTCAAATATTCTTTTTCTACTTTAATAACTCGAACTCACAGTCAGTATTGCTAAATGTACACACACCTGGATGATTGCAGAAAGACTTACAGTCAGCTTCCACTGTGATTTACAGCCTTCTCTGCAAAGGCCCAGGGAGTGCCACCCAGACCTTTCATGTTGAGTGAGTGTTGCAAGGAACACGAGGCAACAACCATCTTTATCCTTGCAATATGATGCTCTTGCTGCACAGTTATCCCATCACATTTTGAAATGTCATCACTGCTTTGCAGTTACTTTTCTCCCTGAAGATCAAACCACTCAATGTGTATTAGTTTCCTTTCCATTTGCTGGGACGCTACTTCTTACAGGAACATCTTAAATGAGGAAGGATTCCATTTAGCTAGTGGGTTCAGAGGGCTTAGCCCATGGCTGTTTTGTTACTTGTATTTGGGATGGACATACAATGATAGGAATGTTAGCCTGAGGAAATTCTGTACTTCATACCAGACAGAAAATAGCTACTTGAGTACCCGCTTCCAGTGCCCACTTCTTTCAGCTAGACCCTGCTCCCTACACTTTCTAGAATCTCTCCAAATAGTGGCATCATTTTGGGGACCAAGTGTTGGGAACCCAAACTCATCAGGGACACTGAATAGTCCAATCACAAGAAATCTCTCCTATTTCTGGGCAGGCCAGTATCTAGCTCCATCTGATGGTGTAAACTTTCCCACAGTGCACCATATGCCTCTGTATAGCTTCAGGGTCCTTCTTCCAACATCCAATTCTCTTCTTTTATCCAGTTTATATCTATGTGCCTCTCCTAGCTGACTGACAGAACATTTCGTGATCTAATACCAGTTGAGAAAACATTTCCCTTACATCAGTTGTATAACCCATAAGTCAATAAGGCCAAACCTCCAAGGTATTATTACCTCACTGTTTGTATTATGTCTCTCTCCTGCATTCATTCACAAAGAGGAAATATAGGAGGGAAATGAATACTGCTTATACATCTTGTTAGTCATAATCATCATGAAATTTTATCAGCATTGGATTGCTTTATGTACTGTTGAGTGAAAGAATAAGTCGAAGGCAAATAGATCATATGGTGGACAATTATTAATGATTTGTGTAAATAGTAAACTACTTAAAATATTTTGATCATCACTTAAAATCCATTTTACTGTACTTATTTCTTAATACTAGAAAGCTAATATAAATATCTCATTAGTATAAGATGAAGACAATTATTCTTATGATTTTAATAAAACACCCCTTCAATTAGGACCTTATTGATAATATATATGCATATATGTACATATTACAAATATTTTAAATTTTCACACATATTAGTATGTTTAATTATGACATTTTTACACATCTGTATCTTTGTATCTGATTATGTTTATCTCTCCCACCACTGTCTCCCTTCCCCCCTCCCCATTTCTAATGGATTAATTTCTGCCCCCACACAACTTTTTTTGGCCCTCTTGTAATAGATAATATTTTGTTCCCCCCATTTGTCTCTCTTTATACATCTTCTACTCTTATTGTTCCCCTCTACTTTCATCTTATACATATATTTAAATCAAAATTTACCCTATGAAGAAAAACATGCAATATTTGGCTGAATTTGACTTATTTTCTTTAACATCACAATCTCCAATTCCATTTTTTTTAATGAGCTTGCCCCATTTTCTTTATGGCTGAATTTCTACTCATATTTATGGGTATCTCGACTGGTTTCACATCTTGGTGGTTATGAATAGTTCATAGTAAAGAAGGGTGTGCAAGGATATGTGTGGTGTCAGCTTAGGTTTTCCTATGTGGCTATAGCTAGGTTATATGATCACATGAAAATTATCTTTGTTTTTAGAAACTTTCACATCACTTTACATAGTAATTGCACAAGTTTACATTTCAAATACAGAGTATATTTGTAGATAAAGTTTTAGAGGATTGCTCCCCTGCCCATTCATATTTGACTATGAATTTCTATTGCCCCCAAATAAATTATATCTGAACATTTTTAACATAAGGGTCTTGATTCTGTTCAGAATTTGCAAAATCACTTTAAGTAAATGTTTGTAATTTCTAACTAATAATACTGTTGCTTATTAATCAGTTTATCTTTCCTCATGAAGGCTAAGACACGACTAATTTTCTTAGCATCTACATATTTTTATCAATAATAATAATACAGCACAATACAGAAAAACATAGAAACAATGTAAATGAGAGAAAGAAAATATGAAATTTAGTCAGTGTCTATGGTTGAAGAAGTTTCTATAAAAGAATCAAGGATGGAAATGGGAAATATCAGAGATAACATTAGAATCTTAATAATTACTGAGAATTACAATTTTGAAAAATTTCAGAAAAAGAAAATGGGAAATTTCTGGAAAATATTGTCTTGGAAGTCTAGAAGTGAAAGATTCCCTAGATCAAAGTATTTTCCTTCTTTCCTTCAGCTCTGCTTTTATTAGAATGCATGAAACTTTAGCTGCATCATTAATGATGATTCACATAGTCATAATTTTAAAATTTAATTGGTAACATGTAATATTTTTTTCCTTTTAAACTAGGGAATTTATGTCATCATCACAATAAAACATGTAAGGTTTATGGGAGTGAGTCCACTAGAGCCTCACTGAGGCCACAGAATGAAGTTTTATTGGGGTGCTAGCTCCTGCACAGTCTTTGAGAGAAGGAAGAACAGTGCCCTAAAATAAAGTTAGCCTATTTATAGGATGTTTTAGGTTTCAGTGTGTGTGTATCTGTATCTACGTGTGTGTCTGTGTGTGTGTGTTTGTGTATGTGTGTGTGTGTGTGTGGCTGGAAAGCACTAAGTGGGGAGAGAAACTTTACAAGAGACTCTCTGGTTATGAAGATAACAAAGATGCTGTAGAAGTTAAGAATACAGGGTGCTGTGGTCTTGGGTCTGATTCCCAATACTTGCAGAACATACAGTTTTGTTTCCCTAGTGGGGCTGTTTCTCTCTTGACCAGGGACTTTGGCCAGCCTAAACAAAAAGGCAACAAAATCCATGAACTAATTTTGGCAATTTTTAAAAAAATAAAAGTATTAAAATTTCTTGCATTTCATCAGGGAAGCTTCTCTTTGCAGTGCGTGTCAGTTAATACAAAGATTTACAACTGATGAAATTCCTGAGAATAAGGGATGGTAGAGCGCTTGACTCCAAACAGGTCATCTACGTCTTCCTTTCAATTGCAAGAGAGCATTGCGTAAGTAGGGAGGAACATGATGGAAAGAAAGCTAAGGGGATGGGCAAGGGTGTTGTAAAAAAGATGCCTTCTGGACACAGAATTCCTACACTCACTGCAGCCATGGTTATTTCAATAAATTGTTTAAGAATGAGCCACTCAGCATTTCATTTGGGGAAGAAGACTGTACTTGGAGAGACACTTTACATAGGTATACTCATCCAACAGGTTTCTGCTTCTTCCATGCAGCTGGTTTGGTCTCAGTTTTCTTTGAAGCTTGGCTTCGTTAAAAATCTCTTTCCCGCTTAGATCCTCTGAGAGAGACTTTTAATAGCGTGGCGTGTTTATCAAGTCAGGGATGGCCAGTGACACTGGTTAGTTTCAGGGATTTCTCAAGTGTTTGGAGTTGCTTGGCTTTGTGCTTAAGAAGCTTTCGCGGAAGTATGGTTTCAATCTTGGAACAAACTTTTATCTAACAGCCTTACATATAACTGTAGCTAGGGAAAGAGGTGTTGCATTCTTACAGTGTAGTCACTGACAGATTCTCCATGCTGGTAGTAATACCCACTACTTAATGTCCAGTCAATAATATCTACTCATGTTCATGCAAGCAACTCTTAGAGAACACAATGTTGTGTGGGTAGGGGGCTGGAAGGAACTTGGAAGAGTTAGGAGATGGAGAAAAATTGATCAAAATAATTGTCTAAAAGATGTTTAAATGAAAAAAAAAGCAACTATAATTAAACTCAGAAGAGTGGGGAGAAAAACACACACACACACACACACACATACACACACACACACACACACACACACACACACACACACACATACATACACGCACACACTGAAAGTAGGAACAAGCCCTGTTGGGAAGAAGGGTTTCAGTGGGAGAGGTAAAAAGATACGAGAGAAGACTGTGGGGAGATAAAATGACTAAAACACATTACATCCATATGTGAAACTGTTAAACAACAAAACTAACAAATAAAATACTTAAGAATTTTCTATATTGTTTTCCTCCAATATCTTTATTTCTATATTACAGAAGCATTTTGAAAAAAAGTTTAGTTAAAACCAGCTATATATTCTATTGATTTTTTTATATTAACAAATTGTTTCATTGCTTCTTTTGGAATTTCAGATCATTCACCCCAATTCCACTCATTTATCAGTCCTTCCATGTCTGCCCTCTATGCTTGTAGCCTTTCTCCCCAACACAAGAAAATAAAGAAAAAAGAAACAATAACAGAATCCACTTCAATCAGCCTGCTTTCCTGCCCCCACCATGACACAATCATTTGCTGTAGTGGTCTTGGGAGGTGTAGTATGTCATGCAGTATGTCCTTTTGCCCAAACTGATTTACTTGGAAATATTCATTGCAATGAGTACATTTCATTTCTGGTGCACCATTAAAACTGGACGGTAGCAAAGCTCCTCGCAGCTATCCTGCTGATTCCCTGAGTCATGGAGATCCTGTGGCTATGATTCTGAAGGACCTGTCTTTTTATGTGCTACAAGAGGTCATAGAAGGGTTAGAGGTTGGGGTGGGCCAACTCAAAGCCTTGGGTGGTAACTGAATTGTTCAGTCCAGGTTTCCACCATGACTGCTCCTCTCAAGCAAGGGTCAGGGCCAGTCTATTGATGTTGTAAAGAAGCATATTTAAAAATATTTATTGATGTTTTTAAAAACTTAATGTTTCAAAGTATTGACACAGGATACATTTTCTTTAATAAATGAATGAACACTGACAACATTCTTTTTAGAATGATGTATTTATTTAATTTGTAAATTATTAAATAAAAGTATTACTTAAAGTGTTACAATGTCAATATAAAATACTAAATCTAATTATTAAACTTTTAAGAGAAAGATTTTAATTATATTATTTATATCATCTAACATTTCTTTACATTTATATTTATTTACATTTATATTTGTTCATTATTCTCAGGACATTTATAAAATTAGAGACACCAAGGTACTACTGGAAAAATAAAGTTAACAAGTACTTGTGTGCTTTCTATGAATAAATAAAATCTATAGATGCAAGGCAGGCCTAATGTTGATGTTGCAAGTATATACACAGAAGAATTCTATTTCCATTTGTCTTCACCCAAGGCTAGGAGAATTGCAGCCATATAATTGAGACTTACTTGCAACACACAATCACAAGGGAAATACAAAGCTTATTTGGAATGACGTACTAGTTTCACAATTTCATCTACTTTTGCTATTTTGTATGCCTTCCAAGTTCAAGGCATAGCCTCCTAGGTCTTAAGATAGGATTCCCTGGAGAAAAAGCCAAACCTAAGAAGACAGATACTGGTGTCCATATTTGTGAATGAACCAAATGTCCCTGGGCTAAAAGGAGGCAGATCAGTTTTTCACAGAGCAGTGTGCAAGCATTGTAGAGTAATGGACATACTTTCCTATACTTTGAGAGCTAAGAGCCATTGCAGAATTTTAGTCATTTTGAGCTTTCTCTCTCAATATGATAAAACACAGCATAATATAACACCTCTAACATCAGTGTATGATCAAAATAATAGCCAAAGAAAATGAGAGCTTATAGACTCCAACTGATTTAGGAAAAAATCATATTTATATAATATCTACAAATATAACACAATGCAAAATTGCTAAAAATTTCAGGTAGTTAATAGCCTTTTCTAGTTCACATTAGGTATTCAAAAGCTTTATTGAAGTTTTATTGAAAGGTCCACTATTGTATCATTCAATATTGTAAAATATAAAAACAATTGACTAAGCCTGTCAGATATCAAAATTAAAAATAAATGTTTTTATTTCATAACATAATAGCTTAAAAATCTTACTGATGGTAAACTCTAAGTTGACAGTTGATTTTTTTGTTCTGTTTTGTGTTTTAGTTTTTTGAGATAGGGTGTCTCTGTGTTGTATTGGCTTGTTTTGGGACTCACTCTGTAGATTAAGTTGGCCCCAAACTCACAGAGATCTGCTTGCCTTTCCCTCTCAAGGGATTAGTCAAGTGCCAGCAGAGACAGTTGAGTTTTTTTGTTGTTGTTGTTTTTTGTTTTTAAGACAGGATTTATCTGTGTAGCTTAGGAGCCTGTCCTGGAACTCACTCCATTGATCAGGTTGGCTTCAAGTTCACAGAGATCCACCTGCTTCTGCCTTCCGAGTGCTGAAATTAAAGGCATGTTCCACCACAGCGCAGTGACAGTTGAGTTTTTATATGACTTACTTTGGGAATTTGAATGTGAACTATTTCCTCATTAACAAATTCATTTAAAATAAAAACTTAAAAGTCATGTAGTTTATTCACTTATTGAACTAATGTCTGGTAAAACCAATAAATAATAATCAGTCAATTAAGTACTTGGTATTACACAATGATGACAGTGCCCTCATTCCTGCCAAACCCAAACTGTAGTTTTTGCTATAAATTTAAAATCTAATGAAGTATATTTACCTACCATTATTACTCAATATTATGAAGGTATGTACCTTACTCTTTTTATCTAGGTAAAAAGACAAAAAACATTCCTGTAATGAAGAAATCTTTATTTTAAATTTTATCTAATTTTAGAGAATTTCAGAAAAGTAATGAAAGGCCATTTCAGGGCTTATAGCATCATTTGAGGTGACAAATTATAACTGGGAATTATAAGCTGATAACTATCTGTGGTTCACAAAATCCTAACAGGCTAGACCTTACCACCTATTTCTCAAAATGCAATTAAAAGACAGGCAGTAATCTAGTTCAGGCACTGTTATAAAGTAGCAAAGTTTCTGAAAAAACACAAATAAAAATAGAACTACCATCTGACAAAGCTGTATACTTGGGTAGTTACCTAAAAGATGCTAACATACCACATCAAGGTTTATTGTCCAAATTTCACTAGAACTAAAATGCAGAGCCAATGTAGATGTCCATCAAGAGAAGAATGTATAAAGCAAAAGTGGTTTGTATATATGATGAAATCATTTTAGACATGAAGAATGAAGTTGTGTCTTTTGCAGAAAACTAGATACAACTGGAGACAATCACTGTAAATAAACTAAGTCAGTCTCAGACAAATATCATGTACTTTTTTTTCCTTCATGTGTCCTGGATTTTATGTATATTCATAAATTATATACATAAAGTTGACATGAAAGTATAAAAGTAGACATGAACTGTCTGGGAGAACAAAGAGAGCTAATTTGAGGTGGGGTGGTGGAGGGGTGGGCATTGGGGAAGACTCGCTCAAAGTACAGTACATATGTTTTAAATAATAAAGATTCTTTCCAGGTTTAGTAGAGGATACACTGAAAATGATTTCAGGTCAAATAGTCTAAGCAGTGCCTGCCACTCAAACAGTGGAAGCTTGGATAGGGGATTCAACGGAATACATAGAACAAAGCGCATTCCTTACTTTTAGAGACTGTAGAAAAGAGATGTCTGGCAGTTTATGCAGGAAAGTTGTCTCTAAGTTTAGAAGGGAAAAGTCTTGTATATTATAAGATTAAGTAAAGGTGCCAGATATACTATCAGGTGGTAATTGGGGAAAGTTGTTTCTGTTGTCCCACCCTACCTTGTAGCTGTCACATGTAGGAGTTTAGCAGGTTAGGGAAGGGTCTCAAGAGGATACAAGGTGTGGCTGATCCCCTTCTCTAGGACAGCATCTGTAATATAGCAACAACTAACATAGAAAAAATACTTTGTGTAATCCATCCATTTTATATATGTGTATATATATATATATATATATATATATACACACACACACACACACACACACACAGAGATTGAGAGGAGAAGAGAGACTATTTCAGATATAAAGGGGGTTGTTACTTCTATTCCAAGGTACAGACTAGCTCACCTGGATAATTACTCTGGTATTCAAGTTGGTTTGTTCTGATAGGTTTAGGTTTCTGTAATCCAAAGTGACTGTGGCTGAGGACAATGTCTTCCCTTTATGTATTCTTCAGCCTTGAGTGTGGGTGTGGTTTGTTAGATACTCCATGAATGAGTAGCACACCAACCTTCAGATTTGAACAGGAAACTCAGTATAAAGGAAACAAGAAAAAAAAAAATGAAGGCAAAGTTATTCGCCTTTTTATCCTTTGTTCCATTATGTTCTTGCTCCAAGTGAGCCAATTCTGAGTTTTAGTAAGACCATCTTCTAATTACCAGTTTCAAAATGGAAACAAGTCCTCATCCTACAGCAAGAACAAATATTCTATCTACTGTTTAGATGGAAAAACCTACAAAAAAACCCATCACTCTGCTGATTTGTTAAGATCCAAAACCCAAAATGTAGTTGTAATTTGACTCAGTATTAATGGCTTGAGTCACTTGCAATGGCTGATTAGTGGCAGTTTCTATACAACAATGGTGAGTTTAGATATACACATCCGGCAGACAGGCACTATGGCGGCTGGAGAGAAAAAGGCTGCTAGAGGTTGTTGGCAGCCAGGCCAACTGGAAAACTCAAGATTTGTGTCCTGGGAGAGACAGTGACTCAAAGAACTGAGTTGGAGACTGGTAAATGAGAATATTCCCTTGACTGTGCACAGGCTGGTGTGAGCACACACACCCCCACCTCCTCCACATATTTGTACACCACACACATACATATATACCATGTTCAGGTCATGTGCATAAACTCAAAAAACAGGAGTTAACTGTAACTTATGGAATAAAGTTAGAAGTCATCATAGTTTAATTATGTTCATAAACATGCTAAATTGAAAAATAATCAAACTGCATCTACCTGATTTGTTGTGTTAAATAAATCTTTTATTTTCTGGAGATGTAAAACACACTGATATCTACAAATAGATCCAAATTTAAGTGAAATGTATTGAAAGCTATGATAAAGCAAAGAAGAAGGAAAATCAGAAGGGTTATGCAGAACATATGTAAATGATCAGGAGAGTATGTGAAACTCCAGATGGATTCTGCATTCAGATTGCTTCTCAAGTGGCTCCACTTTAAAGGAAACTAAACTTGTAATCATGGGTACAGAATGACAATTTTAGTTTATGCCAGAAAGATAATACCTGTTGCCAATCAGAAATCACATATGCAAAAAACCCAAGCCCTGTGTCAGGTGTTAGGCAAATGAATGCAAATTTATTTGTTTCAAGTTAAAAGATGTGTTAGGAAATGTAGGTGCATATTTTTAAAATGATTCATTTTTTTTTAACCTCAGGCCTTGGTAGATTTAAATACAGTTGTTCCTTGTACTTAATACTATCAAGGAGAAAGGAATTAATTCAAATGCAAAGGCAATAAACAGTTAGCTTGAAACATTTGAAAAATAACTGATTAGAATAAGCAAATGTTACTCTTTTGGAATTTAAATCTTGTAAATTTAGGTTATTTGGTTCAGAAGAAATTTTATGTGTTTTAAGAGGATCCAAAAGAAATCTAATGAAGAAATATACCTTTAAAAAATCAAGTTATAGTTAGACAGGGTGGCACACACCTTTAGTTTGAACAGGCAGAGGCATGTACTGTCTCTATGATTTCAAGGCCAGCTTGTTCTATGGCTACACAGTATGATGTCTCAAAGATACACACACACACACACACACACACACACACACACATGCACACGGGGGGGGGATTACTTTTAAAATACCTTCATCTAAATAAAATATGCTTTTCTATGAAAATTAATACAAAATTATAGACTCTAAGTTATACACAAAATGCAAAAGCAATATCCAGTAAGCCAACAGCCAATATCAAACTAAATAGAAACTCAAAACAATCCCAGTGAAATTAGGAACAAGGCAAGACCGTTCTCTCCCCTTATCTGTTCAATACAGTTCCTGAAGTTTTAGCTCAAGCAATAAGAGAATAAAAAGAGATTAAGGGGATACAAATTGGAAAGGAAGAAGTGAAACTATCTCTATTTGCAGATGATATGATTGTATACATAAATGACCCCCAAAATTCTACCAGGGAACTTCTACAGCTGATAAACACCTTCAGGGTACAAGTTTACCTCAAAAAAATCAATAGCCCTTTTATGCACAAATGATAAAGGGAATAAAAAGAAATCAAAGGAACATCACTCTTTATAATAGCTGCAAATGACATTAAATATCTTGGGGTAACTCCAACCAAATAAATGGCAGACCTGTTTGACAAGAACTTTAAGTCATTGAAGAAAGAAACTGAAGATACCGGAAAATGGAAAGATCTCCCATGCTCCTAGATAGTTAGGATCAATATAATGAAAATAGCAATTTTACCAAAAGCAATCTCCAGAATCAATATTATGCCCATCAAAATCCCAACATAATTTTTTACAGACCTTGAAAGAATGATACTCAAATTCATGTGGAATAACAAGAAACTCAGGATTTCAACATAATGAAAATAGCAATTTTACCAAAAGCAATCTCCAGATTCAATATTATGCCCATCAAAATCCCAACATAATTTTTTACAGACCTTGAAAGAATGATACTCAAATTCATGTAGAATAACAAGAAACTCAGGATTGCCAAAACAATCCTATTCAATAATAGAAGCTCAGGAGGCATCACCATCCCTGACTTCAAGCTATATTGTAGAGCCACAGTAATATAAACAGCCTGGTACTGGCATAAAAACAGATTTGTAAATCAATGGAATTGAATCGAAGATCCCAACATTAACCCACACACCTGTGAACGCATGAATTTTGATAAAGAGGCCAAAAATATACAATGAAAAAAAAGACAGCATCTTCAATAAATGGTACTGGCATAACTGGATGGTAGTGTGTAGGAAAATGCAAATAGATCCAAGCCTATTACCCTGCACAAACCTCAAATCCAAGTGGATCAAAGGCCTCAACATAAACCCAGCTACACTGAACTTGATAAAAAATAAAGTGGGAAATATCCTTAAACCCATTGGCACAGGTGACCACTTCCTAAATGTAACACCAGTAGCATAGACACTAAGAACAATAATCAATAAATGGGACCCTCTTAAACTGAGAAGCCTCTGTAAGACAAAGGACACAGTCAATAACACAAAATGACAGTCGACAGAATGGGAAAAGATCTTCACCAGCCCTACATCTGACAGAAGTTTGATCTTTAAAATATATAGAGATCTCAAAAAACTAGAGGCCAAAACCCCAAATAACTCAATTAAAAAATGGGGTTCAGAGCTAAAAAGGGAATTCCCAATAGAAGAATTACAAATGGCTGAAGTATACTTAAAAAATTGCTCAGCATATTTAGCCATCAGAGAAATGCAAATCAAAACAACTTTAAGATACCATGTTATACCCTGTCAGAATGGCTAAGATCAAAAACACAGATAGCAGCCTTTCCTGGAGGGGATGTGGAGCAAAGGGAACATTCCTCCATTGATGGTAGGAGTATATACTTGTACTATCACTTTGGAAAGCAGTATGGCAGTTCCTCAAAAAAGTGGAAATCAATCTCACCAATGATCCAGGAATGCCACTATTGGGCATATACCCAAAGGATGCACTGAAAGACTCTGGGTTCTAGGGTTTGACCCAGGCATGCAGTTTAGGTATTCAGTAGAGCAGGATGTTTCCCCCCACACACAAGCACAAGCCTGCGAGCGGGCAGATAGTAAAAGGGTTGCTAAGAAACCATCAGATAACCAGAAGTACGTGACCGGGACCACATACCACAAGAAGCCTGTAATCAGGGCCAAATGCTCAAAAAGCCCCCCCTTCCCAGCAAGCGACCGTTCCACCCCCCCCACCGTTTCTTCCCGCCACTAGGCCTTCATCCAATAAGTAAAAGTTGTCGTTTAAATGAGCAAATGATTTCCTTGTTCTCCCTATAACCACGCGCCTTTTGCTTCTGTAAGTCCGCTTCCCGCTCTCCCCTATGCTATAAAAAGCCCCTGAACAAAGCCTCGGCGCACCAGTCAACTCTCTGAGTTACTGCCGCCCGAGGATATCTTCGTAACCTGAATAAAATCCTCTTGCAATTTGCATCTGAACTGTGGCTCGGCTCGGTCTTTGGGACTCGGGGTCTCCTTCGGAGGAAAGGTCCTCATTTGAGGGTCTTTCAGCACATTCTCACCCCAAGGCCATTAGCTCAACTATGTTCATAGCAGCATTATTTTTAGTAGCCAGAACCTGGAACCAACCTAGATGCCCCTCAGCTGAAGAATGGATTAACAAATTGTGGTGCAATTATACAATGGAGTACTTACTACTCAGCAGTAAAAAGATGACATCCTAAAATTTGCAAATAAATGGATGGACTTGGAGCATATCATTCTGAGTGAGGTAACATAGGCCCCCCAAAATAGACATGGTATATACTCTTTCATGAATAGATCTTAGACAAAAAGTAATGAATATTCAAGCTGCAAATCAGAACCCCTGAACAGCCTGGGAACAAATGGAACTTAAGAGAGACATCCAGGGATCTCTGGGTAGAGGAAATAGAGAATATCTTCTAAGTAAATTGGGATCATAATGGGTAGCAACCAAGGAGCGGTGGGAACAAATGAGAGAAGGAGATGGTTGAGTGAGAGGAGCAACCAGAAGGAGAAAAAAAGAAATGAGTATCTTGATAGAGGGAGCCACTGTGTGGTTGGAACAAAACCAGTGTGTTAAGGAAATCGCAAGATGTCCTTGACTAGGACTCCTAGCAATAATAGAGAGGGTGCCTAAACAGGACTTCCCCTATAACCAAATGAATGACCACCCTAAGTGTCATTATAGAGCCTCCATCCAGCAATGAGTAGAAGTGGAAGCAGAGATCCATAGCTAACATCAGGTTGAGCTCAGGGTGGGGGTAGGGTTGGTAGGAAGAGAGGGGGAGGGAGGGGAAGAGAGAGAGAGAGAGAGCAAAAGGGATCAGGATTATGAGGAGGAGACCCACAGAGAAGGCTGACAGAGCTATTGGGAGCTCATTGAATCAGAAACAATCCCTGAGGAATCTTCAGGGAAAGGAACAAAACTCTGTAAATGTAGACAACTGTCAAATGGCCTGGGCCATTTGTGGAGCCTCTTGCAGTCGGACCAGACTGCAGAACACCTAATAAGGCCTTAATACTGGAATGAGGGACTGGGATCTACCTCAACTGGAGATGCCAGACTGAACGGAACCATATTGGGAATTGGGATCTCTTGCCTTCCTTAGGGAATAGATGGGCAGATGTGCTTGGAGGAAGGAGGCTGAGGGAGGACTGGGAGGGACTGGGAGGAGGGAAGAGAGGGCAAGCACTGGTATATATGGAAAAAACCTTTTTTTAAAAAAAATTAGACAAATTTCACAAATATTACACTGCATTTAATTAGTGTTTGCTGGATTACTCTTTCACCCTATGTTGGCTGCAAACATACTGTTCATATTTATAAATAAGTATTTTAAATATTATTTTTTATGGATAATAAAAAACAGCTATAATATGATTGTATGGTCTGGAATTGGAGTTTTGCAATATTTCTTTGCCATATCCTCAATCAATAGGTGGACAGAAAAACTCTTCTTTTGCTTGCTTTGTCTTTGTTTTGTATCTTGAGAAGGGGCCCCACTGAGTATACCCAAGGATGACTTGGAGAATTCCTGATCCTCTTGCCTCAGAATCCCAGGTGCTAAAATTAGAAATGTGAAGGAAAGTCAGTTTATTCTTTCTAGAGAATTTCAAACTGGAACTTTGCAAAACAAATTCTGGTTTTGCTTCAGGTCACATCAAATCCTTTTCTGAATCATATTGACAATGTAATGATAGTCACAAGAATTCATGAGACTTTAGGCACCCTCAGCAACTTAAGGTAAAGTATGCTCACAAAGTCCTTAGCTTGTTGCAATTATGGTGTAAATTCTGGGGATCCTTCTGAATAGCAGCTGCTAGGGAAGCTCGGTTATAGGAAGCTGCTGAGAACAAAGCTTCTTTACCTGGTAGTGCTGCCATTTGAAATATGCCTTCTCCAACCACACTACAAAGTGGGAAACAGCAGAATAGCAGGTGCCAGGCATTAACCTATGATATATTTACTGGCATCTGAATGCTGCAATTGGCAACATGACTGCACCTGCATATGGTGAAATAGTCTTGTTAACATCTTCCAATGCAGGAGAAAATTAAAAGCTCAACTAGTTTCTTGTAAATATACATTCAGTTGATTTAAATGTAGTAAGTGATTGGTGGGGGTGTGCAGGAAAAGTCAGCTCATTTCATTCCTCACCACCATACTAAAAACCTTCATTTAAAGCTCCACCCATGAGGAAAGATGGTCAAGACACTATCATAAGGAGACATTCAGGAATTGAAGTGAGAGCCCAGTGGGTAAAAGCACTTGCTGCTATTTCAGAAGATCAGAATACAGATTCCAGCCTTCAGGCATCTTATAACCATTTACAATTCAAGTTCCAGGGGATCTGATACTGTCTTTTGTCCCTCATAGGCATGTGAGATTACTGTCTCCCCCACCACACACACACACACATAAAAAAATCAATCTTAACAAAGACAGAGTCAGCATATATTATTACATATTTGTGTGTGGATAGATGTATATGTATGTGAGTGTGTGTGCATTTACATTTTCATATCTTGTCATGTATTTATATTCAAAACCTCAAATATAATTTATGTATTTCTATTCAATTATGATATTGATTGTACATTTAATTTCTCTATTTTTATTAATTTTTTAAATTTATTTGTGTTGGTACTATTTGGGTGGGGCAGGAATTCTTTTTATTCTCTTTTAAAATAACATTTCAGAATAGCTCATAGGGCCTGCATTCTTTTCAGGGGATCTAGTTTTGTGGAAAGATAATGCACACATATAAGTTCAAATACAACATAAAAATTAATAAGAGAGATCATAAAAAACAATTTGAGGGGTGGGTTAGGAGGTTGGAAACAGGGGTTTGGAAAACTGGTAATGACAAGGTAGACCTGTCCATTTAGGGTTTTCATTTTCCCTCCATTAAATAAAAGGATAATAAACCAAATAGATTTTCCAACTAAAAACAAATAAGCAAATATACAAGCACATTTCACATTGTAAAAAATCTATTTCTTGATAAAGCAAATCTGATAATTTTTTATTTGTGGAAATCCTCATTTGTTTGTGCAAAAAGAGATATCTATAATATAACATAGAAAATCTTTTTTATATCAGCATTGATGAATGTTTGTTTTTATGAAATTTCAGTTTTTTTAGTTTCATTAAACCATTGTTGAAAAATTCATATTATACAGAAATAGTTCAAACATTTAAAATTCCAGTGTGGTGACAATTTGCTGGACAAGGACAAATCATCTTCTGTGTGTGAGTCCCTTGAAAAATCCATGAAAGCACCTTACTAATGAAGATTGAAGCATCAGTATTCAGGCTTACCACCTGCTCCTGGTAAGAACAAATAGGGATACTTAGAAGAGAGCGTTTGGTACATGTTAATGTTAAATCAGAGTAAGAGAAACTGATGAGGAGCTGAGTTACATAATTAGGTATGTTCAAACTCCCTGGCTAGCTGCTTAACAAGGTTCCTTTTCCTCAGTGGGGTTAGCAAATTAATTGGACGGAGAAAATACACATTTAGCAACAAACACTGCGTGGCATGTGAACCTGCTACTTTTTGGCACTTGCCTTGGCTTTCTTTTTTTTTTTAAAATTTATTATGAATAAAGTCACATTTTCTATCCGTGTATATCCTTATTCAAGGTCCCTTCCCCCTCTCATCCCCTCAGGTCACTCTCTCTTCTCCACATCTCTGCCCATCTCCTCCCCAGCATGGGCAGGAGGTCCCAAGGCCCCAAGGTTCCAAATGTCCCAATATTGCTCAGTTCAGTCTCTACTCCTGGCAGATCCAGTTTCCTCCCCCCAACATCAAGACTGAGTCAAGTGTTTCTCTAGAGGGAGTGGGATTCAAGGTGTCAGTTTGCCTTGGCTTTCTTTCCTCCATTTTAGCTTGTGCTGTTTCTGCTTCTCTATTATTCAAGTCCACCCAGTCCTGGGAGCCTCTCACTTACTCTCCATTGGCTTTCATGTTGAATTTGCTCTCTGAAGTCAGTGTGTGCTTTCTGTCTTCATCTATACTTTTTCCCCCACTTATTAATTAAACAAGTAATTACTGAGCACCTGGTAAACTTCAGACACCCACATTCAAGGTGCTGAGGCTCTAGTTGTTAAAAAATAGCTTGTTCCTCTCATCCAGTGGTCCAACCACCACTTACTCTCATGATTCCAAAGTCTCTGTTAGAGCTGTGACATAGGTCTACTTCATTCAGGCTCAAAAACAGCCCACCAGATACCATTCTCCTGTGCATGTCATTAAACCACACTGCCACTGGCTATCACATAGACATGTCAGATACAGCAGTGCTAGTCTTTTAAGTAGCCTTGGCTCCTGCAGGTTCCCAGGGACCTGCTTTCCATTTGCTCACTTTCAGGTTTCTGAATTGAATCTTTTGTCCTTTCCCTCACCATGGCGACAAGCCTGACTTCCAGGTGACCTGGAGAATTGGCTACTCTGCTACTCTAGCTATTTGCACCAATCAGTGCCTCAGGGCTCTCTGCCTTGCCTGTCTATCATGCCTCTACAGTGCCTGTCCTTAAGTTTGGACCCAAGTGACTTCCTGTTTGCCTCCAGCATGTTTGGAACTAGGCAGTGATTTTTTTTTAATGAGTACTTCAACAAGTATTTATGGAGTCTCTGCTGTAGGCTCACAATCATTTTAGGTGTTGGAGATATAGTGGAAAAGATAAACAAGTCTTATATTCTGACATGTATATTGGAGAGGAGATTTAAACCTGGACCCCTTTGTGCCTCAGTGTTCCAGGTGAAGGTTTTATTATTCAGTCAAAAAGAAGTTGCTGGGGAGGTACTTGTCATGGTAATAAAAATTAACTAACATTGATTCTGTTTACTGGGCCTTAATTAGTCACTGTGTCCAAGCATTTACATCTATCAATTTAATCTTCTAATACCCCCACATGGTAGCTCCTATTGTCACTCAGTCATTGAGAAGACTGAAGAAAGACCTGAATAGTTTAGGACCATGTAGCTAGCAGGAGGGATGGGGCTCATCATTCCCTCTCTAGCAGGCAGCCTAGACCCTGTTTTTTTTGTAAGTGTTATCAAAAGCAAAAGGAAGAGTCCTTGGATGTACAAATAGTTCTGCAAATGATATTTTTTCTTATACTTGACAGGGGGAGACAAGCTTGTCTTTCTGTGGTACTCTATGAAGTTGACAGGATCTCAGAAAAAAAAATTCCTAAGAAGACGAGACCCTGGCAGTTTGGTTAAAACTCTGACTTGTCACTCATAGCTTCAGGACAGGGAGTGCTAACAGACTAAAGGATTCTCATTCTCTCCTAGCATGTGGTCTCCAGTGGCTAAGAATAATCTAATAACAAGGAAAGAAGTTTGTTGATGATATGATTCCACACTTAGAAGGCACCAGTAACTCTACCAAAAGACATTTAGACCAAACAAGTAAGTTTTAAAAAATAGCAGATATATATTTGGCAGCTTTTCCATTCACCACAATAAATGCATCGTAGCAGAATTTAGAAGAACATTTTTTTTCTCAGCAGTCTTCTAACAAAAAAGCAATAACAACAACAGCAATCCCTAGCAAAATCCTAAGACTAAACCTAGCCAATGAGGTGAAAGAGCTCTCCAGTGAAAAACCAGAGACCCAGAAATGAAGAAGCTCAAAAGTAGAAATAAATCAATTGTTTCCCTGGTTGGGAGGACACACATGGCTAAAACAGATGTATTATCAAAAGGAAGCATATAGCCTGAGCAGTTTACATCAGAATGCCAGCTATAGTCTTTATAGTACTAAAAAATATAATTCCCAAATTTATGTGGAAGCCTAAGGAGACACCAGGATGTTTCAGACAATCCTGATCAAGTATTGTAGGCACGACAATATTTGATGTCACAATAAACTTTGAAATATATATATGTATTTTAATAAAGCAGTGTAGTATTGCTTTAATAACTAGTGTGTAGAATAATGGGATAGATGAGAGAACCCAGAGATAAACCTAAATAACTGTAGCCATCTCGTTGTTGACGTAGGTGTCTAAAGCACATGGTGAAAATAGCATGTTTTGTCATCAAGCAGTGGTGGATTTCTGCAGGCAAAATGCTAATGCTAGAGCTGAGTCTCATACTCTGCAAAAATCTCAATTAAATATAGATCAAACAGTTATATAAGACAAGATAAGCAGGGGATGTGCTCAGTCATTAGTGGACTTTAAACAAAACAGCAAAAAGAAAAGCATGTCCAAGCTGCAAACCACAACCACTGAACACCTTGGGATCTGAAACACCTTGGACTGGCACTTTGGATGCCACTCCCTCTAGAGGAACACATGACTCATTCTTGATGTTGGGCTGAGGAAAGCGAATCTCTGCGAGTAGATGCTGAACTAATTCACATTGAGACCTTGGGATCTCCTGCCTTTGCTGGGGAGGAGATAAGGAGATGGGAAGAAGAGAGAGTGACTGGAAGGAGCAGGAGGGGGAAGGGAGTTTGAACAAGGGGTTACATGGAAAAAATATGACTTTATTCATAATAAAAAAAATGAATAAAACTTTCAAGCAAAAAAAAAGGCACGATACTTGGTAAATGTTAGAAAATGATACAAAAAAACATTAAGAAAATGGCCCAGTGATTGGCTGACCAGTTTTCCAGTGGCTCAGTAAGTAAAAACAGAACTGTCGAATCAGATTGCATGGAAGTTTCCACACAGGAAAGGAAATCATCAGCAGAATGAGGTGGCCTACAGAATGGGAGAAATTTCTGATAACTATTAATCTGATAAAAGACTAGCATTCAGTATATGTAATGAATTAATTAAAGCTAACAATAAAAGAGATAACCAAATTAACAAATGGACTAAAAGTCTAAAGAGTTACTTCTCAGTAAATATATGAAATATATGGAAAATATTTAGCTCCTAGAATAATGCAAATTAAAACTACATTGAGACTCCATTTCAGTGTAGTCAGAATGGCTACAATAAAAAATGTTGATGAGCACATGGAGATAAAAAAAATTATACACTATGGATAGGAACACAAACTAGCAGGAGATTCTTCAAAAACCTAAAATTCAGCCTCTCAGGTGGTCCAGCCATATCACTCCTGGCCATATAACTGAAGGTAATGAAGTCACCACACTAAAGAATACCTACTTACTCATTGTATGTATAAATACTCAACGTTGTGTAGATATGGAAAAATGTAGGTACCCATTAAGCAGTTGAAAGTGAAAGAAAAATGTATTATAAATATACAATAAAGTTATTCAGCAAGAAAGAACATAACTATGTCTGTCAGCTGTAGGAAGATAGTTGCTCCAAAAGATTTTTCATATTAAATAAAATAATCCAGCCATGGAAACAAGTTGTACAATCTCTCCTATATGGAAAGACAATCAAGCAAAAATACAGATCAACAAGCAAACATAGAGGGCCTGAAAATGAAAACAGAAGAAAAGCTGCTGTTATAAAAGAGGGAAGGAATGGAGTGAGAAGAGAAGAATGTATAGATAGCAGCAAGGCTATTTGCACTTAAAACATAATACATGAGGCTAGGAGTCCTTGCTTACTCCTGTAATCCTAGCACTGGGAGGGAGGCTGAGGCAAGAAGATTGCCTCAAGTGTGAGGCTGGACTAGAAAACAATGAGTTCCTGGTCATCCTGGACTTAGAATGAGACACTGTCTCACACAATGGATGAGTGTTCAGAAATGTCAAGAAATTCATTAATATGTGCACCTAATATGTGTTAATATTTATAATAAAGTCAAAAATAAGAACAATGAATGTTACTAATTTCAATAATTACAAGTATGCTCAAATTCAGAGAAAGCCCAGGAATGTTTGTACTTATACAAGTGAACACATGACGACAAAGGCTGACAAGTGCACATCCTATATCAGAGGCTGAGATATATGCAGGATATACAGTAGTGAATAAAAATGTGTAACCAAATGAATGCCCAGATGAGTGGGCAACATTGATTTTCAATAAAAGTATACAAATATAGTAATTATAAATTTGTCTCTTAAGAATACAGGATACTTTGAACAAAGGTATCGGGAAGAATCCATTAGGATTAGGAATTAACAAATTTCCTTGAGATGTGCTATTTAAATAAAGATGGCAACTTACTCTGGATCACAGTGTGGGAAAAGGTGCTCTGCATACAGAGACCAGTTCAAAAAGAGAAATAAGAAAACAAAACTGGATGCTGAGCACAATCAGGGAGAACCCTGGGGCTCTGCTAGATAGAATGGAAGATTGAGTTAAGGGCCAGAAGCTAAAGAGCCTTATGTATGTATCATATGAAATATCTGAAACGGGGAAACACAGTTGTCATGGGATGAGACATATGTATCTCTCCAAGGACGCCAGGATAGAGTGTGGAAACGGGGGGGGGGGGTCCAATTGAGAAGCTTTCCCTGAAGAGGTGGATATAGGTGCAGTTAATGGAATGTGCTAATGGAAAAAGAACCAGTGTACTTGAATATTGTTTCAGAGTCATAATTGACAGGACATAGTGAAACATAGTGTAAATGCAATGTAGAAGAACACAACAGAAATGTGTCAGGAGCAGCTGGAGTAAGAGGTGATTTTCCATTTAGCTGAATTAGAAACAGATTGAGAAACAAAATAAAAAATTCCGATTTGCACACATTGAACTTAAGAGTGAGTGTAGAAATCCAAGGTATTTACTTATACTGAAGTCTAAGCTATTGTCATTTGCCAAATTAAAATCTAGACTTTGAAGTTGTAGAATTAGAACAGGACCAATGAGAGAGGAGGAAAATAACTGAAAGGAATGGGACAGAGAGAAAAAAGAGGAAAAGATGACTAATAGAATTCAGGGGACATGAAAGCAGAGGAGAATACTATGAGGAAGATGGTCAGAAAGTGGGCACAAAGAGTATAGGGGAGGGCTGTGAAGAAAGGATGGATGAAAACAATGAATACGGAAATATATGTGTGGAAATGCCCATTAGTTGTATTATTTGTATGCCAGCTTTAAAAAAATGAAGTCTAAATTTTATTATTTATACTGTAACCTTTTTGTTCTTTGTCTATACCGAGAGAAACTGGAGACAAAGCTCCTGTTTGCTTGTCTCTATCTTGAGATATTGATGTAAGCAACAGGAATAAATGAAAACCAAATACATAACCCTCCTATAAAGTTCTATACAAGCAGATCTGCATAATGATGTATATATTAATCAGAAGATCATTCACTATTTACTAGTCCTGTTCACTAGTTGAAGGTAGAATTAGTTATTAAATAAGTTATTAAATAAAATAATTTGCAGGTCTGGAGAGATAGGTGGCTCAATGTTTAAGAGATGCTACTGTTCCAGAAGTCCTACGTTTATTTCCCAGCAAAGACATGGTAGAGCACAACCATCTGTCATGAGATCTGATGCCCGATTCTGGCCTGCAGGGATGCATGCAGACAGAACATTGTATAATAAATAAATAAGTAAACAAACAAATGAAAGAATAAATAAATAAATCTTTTTTGGAAAAGAATGATTTATGCACACTATAAAGGAAGAAATAGGTGCTTGCTTTTTGATTTGTCTCATGATCAAGATAACAAAAATACAAAGCCCATAGAAATTAAAGTCTTCAAATATTTTAATTTCAGAGCATGGTGTTATCTCCATGGATTTACTTGAATAGTGGAAATACAAAGTGTTTTCCTCTGACATATGTTGAGCTCACAGTCAAGTTAGGTGGGGCCTTTTTGTAGATAGTTTTGTTTCTGTGTACCTACAGTCTCAGGCTTCACACTGAATTTGTTGTCAGTGTTTCTGTTCCTCTGTGTGCTTTCTCTCTCCTTTTTGTCTTCTAGACCTTAGAACGGATGCTGTGATCCAATGAAAGTCTTAGTATCCTGTCTCTCACCCTCCCACACTAGTTCCAGATCCTCATCAAAATGTGGTATTTTCTTCCCAAGGCACTGCCATATTTTTTAGCTCATCATGACACCTAATTTGAGGGTGGCAGACTGCAAGATGCACTGTCCTGTGACAAATTTGTAAGCCACGAATTGATCTCTGCTCCACACACAGCACTGTGGTGTCTTACGACACATGGTAAATCACTTCCTACTTCTTTCCTGGTGGACTGAGTGCTGAATGGCAATGTGGAGATGGATGGAGGTCAGTTCCTCACTGTCATCTATAGCTTCTGGAATTTATGGAAGAAATAATATTTGTGAGTTATGGTGTCCTTTGTTTATCTGAGCTGTTCTGTGCTGAGGGCTGCAGTGCCTACATCATAACATTTGTGTGTTTACTATCATGTGGTACAACAACAACAGAAATGCCAAACTCGAAACAGTGTGGTATTACACTCATGAGCTGTAAAATTTACCCAATCCAAAGGTACTTTTTCCTTTGGCTTGATGCCCTGAGGCAGAGGTATAAGGATGTTACAGAGTGTCAGCACAGGGAAGCTTGGTTCTGTTAAGTCAAGTTTTTTATTTCATGCTCATTAAGGGAACTGAGAGAGATTTCACCCCAGGAAGCCTTCAATAATAAAATAGCTCTGTCCACATCTCAGTACCCCAAATATAAATTTTGAAAAAGTAACTGACAAGTTTTAACAACCATGCTGATATGTTTTATTTTTTTAGAGCTCCCTTCCCCTTTTTGAAACAGTGTTTCTTGTAGCACAAGCTGGTTTCCAACTGACTATGTAGCTGAAGATGGCATGAACTCCTGATCTTCTTGCCTTAACCTCCCAAAGGCTGGGATCACTACCACCAGGCCCTACTGTGGAAAATGCACTTTTATAAAGTGCAAACATATTAAATCTATTTCAGGGCTTGAAATAATGCCTTGTTCGAGAAACTTCATGTGCAGCTTTATTTTTATTTTATCAATGTTGTTCACTCTAAAAGAAGAAGTAATCTCAGGTATGCTAATATTATGGCCATGCATGATTTATTAATTGAGAAAACATATTTTCCCTAGTTTTCCAGCTACATTCTGACTGTTAAGTAAAGTATTTTTGCATTTTTTACAATCATTAACGTAACATGTTGTGTCAATGACACAAGCATTCATTTACATCTTCAACTAGGAGATTATGGGTTATGTAATACTAACAAGATCATTGTTGATGGGTTTAAGGAACAGTGAAATTGCATAGGAAAATGTGAGCAGGTTTCCTTCCTACCTATATAATTGTCCCCTCCTGTAAAATATAACTATAGACTCTATTTTCAATTCAATATACCTGGCATGAATATTTTCTTGATCTTGTTAGGAGATACTTATTGACTTATTCAGACTCCTGAAGTAAACAGTGCATTGCAAGAAAAGTTATCATTCTTCAGAATCTACCAGAGATCTTCTCCCATGGTGTACACTCAATTTTTAAGCCATAAATGAGCATCTAAGTATATGGGAGATGAAAAAATTGAGTAAGAGAAATACGTAGGTTAAAGGACAAAATATCTTTTTCCAGTTTTGTGCAACTTAATATATTCAAAATAGAATGACATAAAATGTTGAATGTATTTAAAATGTATATCATATACTTGCAATTAGTCTTTACAATCTGTATGCTTGTATATTGATAACAAATATAAATTCAAATTATATTCTAACATGAAAATCTTCTCAAGCATGAATGAATCTTATTCATACAGTGCTGTGGCACCTCCCCCTTTGGAAATACTTCTGAAATACCCCATGTAGTGCAATTATCAAAAATAAAGGATGAATTTTTGTGTAGATTTTTTAAAAGAAAATAGCTAACATTGTTTTATTTTGGAATAATTATTCATGAGCAGTCATTATATTTATTCTCAGCTTCTGGATATAGGGAATTCTAGTAAGATACACATAAGCTAAATATTCTAACTGTGGTATTGAAATTCTTCATAATTGTGTTCTATATAATTCCCATTGCAACAAGAAAAACAAAAAGACATGAATTGATTTCATCCTTCCCTCCCTCTCTCCATATCTTCCTCTCTCTCTCTCCATCTCTCCCTCCTTCCCTTCCTTCTTTCTTTCCTTGCTTCTCTTATTTTTCTGTTTTAAATTCAGGTCATTTCCTATTTTGGAATTTCCACATTGCAAAACTTACACTCAATGACTTCAATAAAGTTTTCTATTGTATATATATTTTTTCTCCTGACATAAAGACCTATATCATAAAAACCATAATGAAACAAAAAACGATACGTTTAAAAATCATGCTTGTATATTTCTAGAAAGACACAGAGATATAGACAGATGGTAGGTGTCTATAGATGCAGAAAGGTGCAAGAGAGGCCTGTAGTGAATTTTCCCACATTATAGCTGGGACTCCTTAAAGCCAGTGTCACACAATGACACTATCCTGGAAAACACTCATATCTGTGCAATTGTCTCTCTCAAACAGTTTTTTGATGAGGAGGCTGCATTCAGCAATAGTCCTTAAACATGGGTCAATATGCTTCAAAAGCAGCGAGGAGAGAATGCTTCAAGATGGAAGGTGTATTTGCAGTTTGTGGGCAAGAAGACAGAGCTGATGAGGATAGAGAACGTCATCTCACTAGAAAGGCCACAAAGGGCACTGGTTTTTAAAAACAAAATATCATGACAGAAGCTATAAATTCCAGTGTCATTTTAGTGAGTTGAGGCTATAAAAACAATTCTAGAGTCATTTGAAAAGTGTCTTAGAACTTTCTGAAAGGCAACTCTGAGTCACTAGAGGGTAGGAGGAATTAACTAGGATCCAGAAATATGAAAATCCTAACTATATGTTTGCTTAACTAACAGATTTGAAAATGTAAAAGACATCATATTCTTCAATTTTATCAATAAATTTGATAGACACTTTTGATAGTACTCTGGGCAAAAAGGTGAAATATGGACTAGCTGGCCACTCAGGAGGACTTACAACCAGTGGAAAGATCAAATTTCATGACTTCTCACTACTGATTGTTTATTATACTGGCAAAGACTAGCTCCAGCTAAGTGGATTTCTGAAGCCCTTTGTTTTCACTCTTTTATGGCATGATGCTCAAAAGGGCAAGTGACCTATTTTCTTCTATTGTAGAAAGTCTAGGGCAAACAGCATTGTACTCAAGCATGGCTGAGCTCACACTAAATTTCTACATCAAGAGGGTCATGCAGTTCAGAAATTCAAGGAACATGAAAAATGCCAAGCTAAAATATTTCTCCTTCACTTGAGTATGATGTCTTTTAAAAATGATTTCTTAGCATAGCTACTTTTCTAAAAGAATAAAATGAAACTTTTTAAATGGAGGATTTAATGCCAAGCTGGATCTACACTTTATGCAACTCCTACGCATATGCATTTACTTGTGAAACTGACAAATTTACAACAGCTCCATTAAACAAAACGAAGAAATACAGTCAGCTCAGTAGTCTTAGACACATGTCTGAAACACAGTGGGAAGAAAATACAGAACAAGGAAAAGAAATGAGGGAAGAGAAGGGGGAAGGGAGGGAGAAAGGAAGGAAGGAGAATCAATCAAAAGTGAACCAGGTCCTTTACAGTAAACTATTTTAATGAATAATCATATTTAATATAAAATGCTACTATATTTTAAATATAGTAAGTTCTAGCATGATTTTGTGAGAAAAAGTAAATAATATTCTTAATAAAACTATAAAGCATAATGTACAAAAGTCGTGCTGGATATAATTCTGATATATATTGAAAAAAAACCTCTATTGGTAGAATGCAACTGAATGAATCCCATCCATATTTTCCCAAAGTCAAAGGTTAAATAAAGATATATGGACCAGTGAGATGGTTCAACAGTTTACAGTGCCTGCCATTAAGCTCAATGACCTGAATTCAGTCCCAGAGCTCACATGATGGGAGGAGAACAAACAGAGAACTGGAATTTGTTCTCTCACCCTTACCTCTGCAACAAGTCATGTTTCCCCAATAAGTAGATAAATAAATGTACAAATGAATGAAGAGACAGGAGTTGAGGACCCGAGGGTAGAGTGAGTCTCTCTCTTTCTCCTAACTTGTTCAGGTGATGTGACAAAGCTTTTTGACTGTCCCAAAGCCACACTGTAGGTAAAGAGAACACATGGACTTCCCAATATTTCCAGTGAATAAAGCCAGAAATGCTCAGGTTACCTCAAAGTTGACTTTGTGAAGAAGAAATGA
Source organism: Sigmodon hispidus (assembly GCA_004025045.1). Classification (NCBI taxonomy): domain Eukaryota; kingdom Metazoa; phylum Chordata; class Mammalia; order Rodentia; family Cricetidae; genus Sigmodon; species Sigmodon hispidus. The sequence continues at coordinate 77,691 of PVIH01007192.1, forward strand.
ATAATGCATGGTGATTAGAATGTTTCGATAGCTACAAGGTAAAAACATCTTTTAAGGGGACTGTCACTACATCTTTCAGGGAATCTGAAAGATCATAGGCTGAATATGTTGACAAAGAATTTATGTAAATTTAAATAGAAATTAAACAAATCCTTAAAATGCACAGTATTAAATCTTTCAATTGATTACTTTCATCTGAAATCTTTTCTCCTGCTGTATTCCATTAATGAAATGATTATGGGGAATTTAACTTAGTGTGAGAAAGGTTGGCTCTATTTTTACATGGGGCTAATCATAGCTGTGGTGGCTTCAGCAAAGCCTTCCATTGAACTGAAATCTGTCCTTGGCAAAGTAAGTGGCACACACAAATCTTGGTAGGAGACCATGCTCTTTTGCTTTGTGTTGTACTTTATAGACCTGTCTCTACTTCCAGACATTTTTAGAATTAGAAGCACTTTGTATGAGAAAACTACGGAAGTGTCTATATTTTTAGGTAGATTGTTAGTTTCTGCAAGACAGCTATTCTTCCTACAGTGCTTCTCTCTATGTTAAGAATTGAGGAAGGAGCCTAGATACTGGGAAAATCCTAAAGCACATCTGTTAGGCTAGTGTTTGGCAGGTCTTAAAAGTGGAAAGAGGGTGTCTCGCTGTCAAGTTAGTTTTCAATGGTCATGGCAGGAAAGAATATTATAACAAAATGAAGAACATTATCTTTAGATAGGAGGATTATTTCCATTTATGGCTTTTAGAAATGTTCCCAATATTTAACAATTTTGCTTATATGTAGAACACATACACATAATGTATAAACACACATGTACACATATAGGTGTGTCTGTGTGTATTTGTGTGTGTCTGTAAGTCTCTCTCCTCTCTCTCCTCCCCTTGTCTTTCCCTGTGTGTGTATGTGTGTGTGTGTGTGTGTGTGTGTGTGTATGTTTGAAGGCCCCAAGAGGAAAGGAAGAGACCTAAAAGAAGAAAGAAAGAAGGAATGAAATACATAACATTGTACAAACACCAAGTATAGTAGTGTATGCTTCTAAGCACAGGGTAAGCAGACACATGTGAATGCCTGGGACTCACTGATCATTAAGCCTGCCCAAAAAGAGACATTTTAGCTTCAGGATGTCCCCTGTGTGTGGCTGAGACAGCCAGTGGTTCTCAAAATTTCTAATGCTACCACCATTTCATGAAGTTCCCCAACCATAAACTTATTTTGTTGCTACTTTGTAACCCTAATTTTTCTCATGTTATGGATTGTAATGCAAGCATCTGATATAAGACCCAAGAAGGTTGTGATCCACAGGTTCAGAATTACTGCTCCTGGCCAAGCCAAGGTAGGTGGCAAGTACAGAACAACATCAAAGTTCTCCTCTGGTCTATACACACACACACACACACACACACACACAGAGAGAGAGAGAGAGAGAGAGAGAGAGAGAGAGAGAGAGAGAGAGAGAGAGAGAGAGAGAGAGAGAGGAATTATTATTTGGGCAAGATGGCGTAGATCTGAATAGGAGAGGAATGATAGGGAACAATGTATGATGACACATAGAAAAAAGCAACAGCAAACCAACTGCTTTGAATGGTAATATAAAATATTAATGGAAAACATTTCTTTGTATTATTTATCCAAGGAAATTATCTTTTGACTTTTTTTCTAGTGAGATGTTTCAAGAACAATCAGCAGAGCTTTGCAAGTCTTCATAGAGATTACCAAATCACAATGCTACTAAAGATTAAGGTAATTATATCATGTAAAGATATGTGTGTTGACTATCTTGGCCAAGTTGGAATAAACCCTTTATGGAACTATTTACTTCATAATGTCTAGACTCTTTCCCTGTTGTACGCGAACCTAGATGTAGTCTGCACAAATGTCAAAAATATTCTCTAGGCTTTGGGTAAGCTGTCAACATCTGAATTACCTGGATAATATAGATTACTTTTCTCTGAATTTCATATAGTATGAAAAGATTTTATTGTTTCTCTTGCCAAAGATGGTGAATCTAATTAACATCAGCATAGATGTGTTTACTCATTAATAAGACAAATGCTATTTAATATTTATTGAAGTACAATAGATTCATCCATTCATTTATTCTTCATGACCTATTAAGTCAAGTAATATGTTCCATAGATGACAAAAATAAAGATGCTTGGGAGCTTGTGGGTCATCATGATTGTCATGCAGGTGCTGGGATATGGACTTCCTTTCTTATGGTTGTGCACAAGCTCTCTGAACCACTGAGATATCTCTCCAGCCAAGTGATTTGCAATGCTAAATGCCCTTGTCTCACACCTTTGTTCCACAGATATTTGTTGATCATCTACTAGGGAAATAATATGGTAAGACAGAATGTTAAAACAAAGTAGAATGGAGCATCTGGAGTATTAGAGAGACTATACAAGAGCAGGTGGCAAGACTGAAAAATGAATCTTACTTTTATATTTTCAAGGTAGCACAGAGGTGATAGGTTTCATCATGACATTGTCATCCATATGTGTCATGATACATTCATATTTATCCTCCTCACACGTTGCCCATTTCTCCACCTCTTATTGAATCCTCTCTCTCATTATCATGTTACACTTATTCTATTGTTCTATTACTCCTTTCTCTTAAGCTCTCCTTCTCCTCTCTCATGATTCTCGCCTCTTCTGGTCCCTTTTGACTTTTATGCCCTACATTTATACACACAGCAGTTTTCTTCTTTTCTTTCTTTTTTTGTTTATATTACTGTTTTGCCTTTCGAAACTGAACTTACTCTTTATAAAGTCGTTCATGTACCTAATGTACTCTTTTTCCTTTTAACTTATTCTTTGAGTATTTCATGCATATAATGAAATAAGATCATACCAACCCAGTAACCTTTTTCTTTATAGTGGAATGGAAGTCCACTGCATATGCATACCATATTTTCTTTATATGTTTATTATACGAGAGATAACATATGTAGTAATCAATGCTGTCTTTATTTCTTAGGTATCATGAATAGTGCTGCAATAAACATAGACGTTTAAGTGTTTCTATTTTGTCTTGACTAGAGTCCTTTAGCTATATAGACAGAAATGGTATAGCTGGATCATGTGATAATTCTACTTTTAGATTTTCAGGAACATCTACCCTGATTTCTGTAGCATCTACTCAATGAATAAGAATTTATCTTTCCTTATGTCTTTGCCAGAATTAGTTGTTTTCTATTTTTGTGATAGTCATTCTGACTAGAGTGAGATGCAATGTTAAGAACCTTTTAATTTGTATTTTCTTGTTGGCTAAATGTTGTTTATCATTTTTCTCTTCAGACCGAAACCTTCCATCCTTCAGGAAAGCTCAAGAAAGAAGGAGGCAATTCAGAATAGGTTTATGAAATCTCTGAAACTGACCATATCCACTAGCCTTCTGCTTTTGAAGAGGAATCAATAAAGTCTACTGAGTGTCACTCTCAGAAAAGCCAAGCTTTTAAAATCTAAGTTAAAGTTTGGCTTTAATCTTAAATTATGGATACATTCCTCCATACCCACTGAATCAGAGAACAATGCATTTGTGCAAAGTGACCTTATACAACCAATATCTATCATAAATGTTGAAAGCAATACAGATATTTCTTAATGATGGCATGTTTACAATACAACATGGTTTGGCAATTGAAGTAAATAATTTAATCCCTTGTACAATTCTGTTAAAGGTTTCTGTAAAGTATCCTCATGATATTTTATCATGCAACAGAAACACAACTAACACACTTCTCCAATCTTTGGTTCTGCAATGTTATCTGAGCCTTGATGATCAAAGAGGTATGATATGGATGCAGCTCCTGTTTAGAAAAGAGAATTCATACATAGTCACTCATCCTTTGCACTTTTAACTAGGTTGAGTTCTCTGTAGTAACTTTGTTGACTATAGAAATATGCTTCCAGGATGAGAGATAAGAGCTGCCACATAGAAAGCAGTTGGATACTATAACTACTCCTTCCTTTGTGGTTATTCTCTGTTCTCTTACTTTGCTGACTATGTATGGAATCTGAGAATTTTTTTCTGATGGAGTCTTCAAATAGAAGTAAGTAAGCATCTTCCTTTCATATTTCTCTTTCTTTTCTTTTCTTTTGGTCATTTTTGTCGCTAAGACATGAAGCACATACTGAATGAGAATGGGCATGCTGTATCATTCCTGATTTTAGAGGAAATGTTTTCAGTTTCTTCCAAGTGTACTTTTACACTGGCTATAAGGTAGTCATGGAGAGCTTTTATTGTTATTATTACTTTGAGATATGTTTCACCTATTTTCAGATTCCTCAAGGCTTTTATCATGAAGGACAAACTTTGTGCAAGTCCATTTCTATATACATTGAGGAGATGATGAGGCTTCTTTCAAATCTTGTATGTGCTGTATTACGTTTTTTGGTTTATGCATGTTGAATTAAACTTGTGCCCTTGAGATGAAGCCAAATTGGTCATTCTGTATAAACTCAATGTATAGTTTAATTAGATCTGAAATATTCTATTGAGTTCTTTTTATAATGTCTATATTCAGCAGGGAAACTGGTCCATAGCTTTTATCCAAGTTGCTGAATTCAATAGAATTTTTAAGAATGTGGGATCTTAGGAAAAATCAGAAAGACATACATTTCAATGATAATAAAAGAAGATTTATAATGAGTCTTTATTTTCTATCAGCTAAATTGCCTTTCATTGATATGGACCCTGGAGAGTCTTAATTATTACCAGACTTCCAGGATATAATCACTCAATAATAACCCATTAAAATGCCTTCTCTTTATAATATAGAACATTCCTGTTTGGAGTCTCAGAGACTTGGTATGCTAGACAACATTTCCCACACTGACTGTTACTATGACTTTCCAATGCTGTATATAAGTTATCTGTTCTTCATGTCAAAAGACAAAATAAACATCTTACTATTTCTTAGCCTTCTAATCACCTCTACATGCTTAGTGTTATACTATTATGCTCAGATAAGATACATAATCATATACACTACAAAGCTTTAGTTTCTAAGTTAACATGCTTCTTAAGAAAAAAATTAAAATGTTTCATAGAATTTACCTATAAACTATAGCAGGAAAGAAGATGTGTGAGGAGTCATAATACTATTTAATAAGATATTTGATAATCTCTCTTTTGTCTTCTAGAACATAGATAAAGATATCCATGTGCTCAAGAGAGGGGATGGGTGTGAGGACTACTTCTGCTATTTTGTGTGTGTGTGTGTGTGTGTGTTGTAAACAAAGCTTCATCTCCTCCTCCTCAGCTTGCCAAATCTCCTGGTTTTTATTTTGAATCTTATTTCTGTGATAAAGTTTGAAAATTCCATCTATGTGTTTATATATAGTTTGCAATTAACTCAGAGGCATAGTTGCTTTAGAATGGCAAAACACATTCTTCTAAAAAGCAGTCTATTTATTGAAGCTAAGAAATGATGGCTCTAAGTCATGCTGTGCTGTAGAAAGGGAAACAGCTAAAAATAGTTGGCTATAAATGAAGTAGAAAATTTGTTGATTGGTTTTCTGGATTTTTTTTTCCCTTCTGCTTTATGATTTTGTAAAAGAACAAGCAGACATGAGTTCTGGCAATTTTCTTTTTCTGTCCTTGCTCCCAGATTTAGCTCATTGGTTACGTTTTTATTCTCTGGCTCCTCTTTGAGAAGCAAGCAGATAGCTTCTCTTGGTCTGCATCAGAAGGTAGTGGCTATCTGGGAATGTGTTACTTTCTCAGGGACAAATCTGCTCAATCTAGTTGAGTGAGTAAGCAGACTGAAAAGAGACAATGGTAATTACAAGTCTGAATTGATTGCCTCCTCCCAACCTGTGATGGAGCTTAAGATGCACCGAGGGATCACAAACAATTTCCTGATAAATCACAGAAAACATTTGACCTCTGGACTTTCCAACTACAATTCTAATAAAAGTACTCACTTATTTAAGCAGGAAAAGTGGAATTATTTGTCCTGTTTTATACCAATCTATCCTTTGTTCTAAAGATCTCATTGAAAAATGAATGTTAATGTTTACTTTTGATGGTACTAGCCATATAGTTATATATCAGACATTTAGTAATTGCCCTTGCAGGGTGAATGCACAGTTCTGTTTTCAAGGAGAAATCTAGATTTACTGTGGAACTAAATGTGATCAGATGTACTACTTTCACATAAGACATACTATAAAGACTGTAGACATACTATAACCTAGGCAACTTGTCAAGTAAGGCAAACATGAGGGGAGTATAACCAATAGTTTGTAGTAACAATTTTAGTAACCCACACAAATTAAAGACAGTGGTGAAAAAATAACAGAAAAACTAGGTTTGAATATTAATTAGTATCATAAATTTTATTGTTTTAGCTAGTTCCTTCTCCTAACTTCTGGAATTAGGAGAAATTGATAGAAGAAACAAAAATGGGAATATTGGAAACAAATAAGCGTGATTGCAATTATTTCTGACTGCTTCTGCCAGTTGCCATGTCAGAGGAGCAGCAGGTGGCAATTGACTTCAGGATGTCAGCCCACCAGGAAACAAATCCCTAAAGGATGAATCTTGAGTAGATAAGTCACTGAGAACAAGACAGAGGATTTTGCTTCTGCTGTGCCTTTACATGTTTGTGGTGATACATTTTATATCTAATAAAGTTGGTCTGAAAAAAATCAGAGGACAGATCCTCTCACAAAGTTAGCCAGGAAGGTTAGTAAATTGTGACCCAGACCTCTAATCCTAGGACTTGGGATTCAGAAGCAGAAATTCATCTGGAACTCTGTGAGTTCAAGGCCAAACAGAGCCAGGCAGTGGTAGCATCACTTTTAATCTTAGCACTAGGAAAGTTGAGTGAGAAAGTGAGATACACGGGCAGAAAAAAAATAGAGGCAGAAGTTCAACCCTTTGCCACCAATTCCATTCCCTTTTGGCTGAGGACTCAGAGGTATTCAGACTCAGAGTTTCTGAAGTATGGCTTGGTGAGAAGTGATTGTGGTTTGTTTCTCTGTCTATTTGATCTTTTAACTTTTTCCCAATATCTGGCTCTGGGTTGTTATTATAAGATCAAGTAGAAATTGTGCAATATCTGGTATCTAATTTGGAGGCACAAGTTTATGAAAAAGCTGCTTGCCTGTGTCTTTGCAGCCACCATCACAGGCTGGAGCTACACATGACCAGAGTCACTACCTGTCTGGCTAGATTTTTGTTTTTGAGTTAGCTTCTAGTCAGCTCTGCCTTTTAGCAAGTTCCTGCCAAACATGTGACTTCTCAATGATCCCCTAGGTGGGTTTTTCAGAATGTGGGTTCCCTCTCCTGGTGGGCTGTGGCTTTCCCTAAACCTTTCCTTGAGCTGCTGCAACATTAGATAGTTGCCTTACTCAACAGTCATCTGAAGTGTCATTGTCAACAGTTTTAGAGAGTCAATTAGAATTTCTTAAAAAGGGAATTAGTTTAACACACACACATAGAGTTTTCTTCCCACTTTAAATAATGGGAACACTGTTACATTGGAAGAAATTTGGTCTTTTTTTGTTAATCATCTAGCAGTTTGAATATAGAACCATTGAAGAAGAAGATAATTAATGTAGATAGAGTGATCATAATGTCTATTATAAATTTTATTTATTTTATCATTCTTGTTTTAGTCCTAAAAAAGTTGGTTTATATAAGTGCCAAGTTGATTGATATTAGTATCAACATGCAGGTATTAGAAAACCTTGTTAAAACAGATCATAGAGATATTCAGCCTCAGACAAGAATTTAAAGTAGACCCAATCTCAATATTGCCTTACAGGGTTACAGAGAAACAGCCTAAGTCTTTCAAACAGCCAATTGTAATATATCCAGTAACCTTACAGGAATTTCCAAATTATAGAAAGTATGTAAGACCTAAATCAGCTTCAATGCAAATGTTAGATTTGAAGAGATTCAATAAAATAACAGTCTATAGCACATGCACTCACCATTATAAAGCAGATGATAAACTTCTGGTCAACTTGTAATAGAATTATCCCAAAAGACTGGGCAGATATGGTTATAGAAGTTTTAGATGCTGGTTCCCAGCTACAATTGAGGACATGGTGGAAGAATCAAGCTAAGACTATTAAATAACTTAGTAGGTCTAACGGTATTGAAATATCCCAAAATCAATTTTTTGGGGGAGGGAGGTAATGCTAATGTAGAACGGCAATCTTTATAGGTAGACTATATCTTGGCTTTATGCTACATGAATGCTTTGGAATAGAAATAAATAAGTAGGAAAGAAAATTGAATCATTTACAGAAGTGATCCAAGACCCCCAAAAAACTGTCACTGATTTCTTACAAAGATTAACTTTAGCAGTAAATAGAATGACACCAAATTTAGAAGCTAGACAAATGATAATTAAATCTCTGGCTTTTGAAAATACTATTTCACAATGTAAAAGGATGATTAGGTTGTTAAAGGCAAGATCAGCATCTTTTAAAAAATGGATCTAGCATACAATTTACATGGAATTTCATACTTATGATGTTGTTTGAGTAGGCGAAATTATTTCTAGACATTTAAAGAAAAAGCAAAATATCAAATGTTACAACAATGGAAAACAAGATTACCTAAAAGCAGACATTCCTAGAAACAATATTTTGGCTAAGAATAACCTCAACACAATACCCCTTTCTTCTGGAGTTTGCAGAAAGTGTGGCAAAGGCAGACATTGGACAAATAAATGTAGGTCAATAAGAGATAGACAAGGTAACATTTTGTTTTAATGAAACTCCCAGAAGGGCTTTGGTGTCTCACAGGCCCCCATATTAAATTCAGTTTAGTCCTCCCCTGTTATCAGTGAAGAAATACCTTCCAAGAGCAATTAAAAAACCTAAAGCCTATTCTGAAAACAAAACAAAACAAAACAAAAATACTGCTCTGAATGATTAAAAAAGCTAAAAAAAAAAAAAATTCAGGAAAAGCCATACATCAAAATTGATTAAAAAACAATTAGAAAGGGAACCTTCTCAATGGTAGCATTGGGGAAGTGTTTTGCTTTTGTTTTTTAAAAAGAAGAAAAGCTATGGATACCATCAAAATTACTAAAGACTTAATTCAAACAGGAGAAACCTCTTGTTAAGAAGAAATGATAGATCATGCAATTCTGTAAGTTGCAAGGAAAGCTCACCAAATAAAAGTCATGGCAGTGTTTTGTTTTTGTCTTTATAGAAAATAGAAATATTCATCTTCAAAAAGTCAAAATACCTTGGACATCTAGCAGAAAGGAAGTTTACTGACAAAAAATTTACAAGGAAAGAAAAATCAGGCCTATTGGTAACAATAAAATCTACAGGGTAAAATCTTACTGCCTAATATCTATATTTCTTTACTTTTAAAAAATTAAGTTTCTGATTTAATTGTAAATTAAAGATGCCTACCTTTCTCTGGTATCTGGCATGATGTAAATAGATGTGGGGAAATCCCCATTGCCTGTAGTGTAATGTGTTTATCAGATGAAAAAATCCTGTTCTATTGAGAATTTTTACCTGTGAATTATTATGAAGATGATTCTGTCCTTAATTTTACTGCCTAACTGATAATAATGTTAGTTTAAATAGGGCTTTTATAATTAGTAATATAAACAAAGAAGTGTCACACAGCCAGAACACATACATGACTTTCTATTGAGGAGCTGTATAAACTGTGGGTTAGGTTAATGATTAATAAAAACAACTGAGTCCCAGTAGCCCTGTTAGCTTATATTCTTTTAACCTTCATGTTGGGAGATATGTTCATAGGTTTCAGTGTGCATAATAGCTCAAACAAAGTTTTGAAAAAATTTAAAGTTAGACTAAGATGTTTCTGTCACATTTCTTTGAAGTAAAAAACCCAAGAAGACAATCCAAAGTTTCAAAAAGGTACATAGTTGAATCAGGAAATTGTCAAGTTCAGGGAACAAGAACAAAGCAGCCCAATTATCATTAGCTGATGTGTTTTTCTTGCTAGGATTGGTTGAGGACCAAAAGTGATGATTAATTCCCTATATACATTTCTGCTCTCCTGATATAAGAAATTATTGATGAATCGGTATATACCCTAAAGGTTTAAAGTAGAGCTGTTTTTTCATATATAAAAGTTTATGTTTGTGATTTCTTATAAGATTGTCTTTAAAAATAATTATTATAGTAATTGGTCATTTCTTTGTAACTGCAAAATTCAGCTTGCCAGTAAAGATTTGGCTGAGAAGAATATCTTGCTTGCCCTATACTGCTAATCTACAACAAGTTACTTGGGTATGAATATATGTGGGTTCTTGGGATAATTTGTTTTTCATCTGTAATATGTAAAATGTTTAGTCATATAAGGGAGATGAAAAACTTGTTTTTACTTATCTTCATTATCACTCTCTTAAAAAATAGAACGTAACCACATTGTAATTCCTATATGGCTTAAACATTCTTGTTAGGCTTTATAAGCTATAGGAAAGAACAGTCAAAGATCACAGATGAATAAATATTAAAGAAATAATCAAGAGAGAGTAAATTTCTTTTTCCCTAATCACTTGAGACAGAAAAATCTAGTACACTTCAACTCTGTGGATTCTCTTTGAGACATACATTGCTGGAGGCTGGTCTTCCAGGCAGCAATATGCTTCAAAATTTGAGCAAAACAAAAACAAACAGAAAACCTGAGATTACTCTACCTTGAGCGAGCTGCTCCGGATTTCCTTCAGAGCTGCATGGAAGAGACTAACTTCAAGAAATACTTGTTGACAGACCTATGGTACACACCTTTAATCCCAGAGTTTGAGAGGCAGAGGCAGAGCAAGTTTGAGGTCAGCCTGGTCTATAGAGCATGTTCTCAGACAGCCAGGGACACATGGAGAAACCCTTTCCTCAAAAAACTTGGGGAAAAGCTTATATAACAATTTTTCTTTACCAAGAAGCTTTTCATTTTTACCCACTTAACTTTGTTCATGTTTGTGTGTTTCTGAAAACTGATTCTTTTTCATAATCCAGTTTGGTATTTGCAATTCACCATTAGAGTCTCCCATGGCACAACTGTAATCACAGTCTAAATTTTCTCAGCAATCATACACATTTAAAAGTATATGTACAGACAGGATGCAGATGTAAAACAATGTATAATTATGTATAATTAGGAGATGAATTTATCATGGAGAAACTGGGAGACTAGGTGATGATATCACAATGTAAATAGCTTTCAGTGTTTATATTTATCAAATTCCTACACTGCTCGGCTAGAAGCATCTAGTAGACAATCATGAGTCAAAGACCTGACTGAACTATATAGCGAGGTTTCATTGAAAATTATTATTTAATTATTAACATTATTATTTCTTTTTATTTCAATTATGCATACCTATTTGTGAAGTGAGCATGAGTTTTTGAGAAATCTAGAGGCACCAGATTTTCTAGAGCTGGAGCAAAAGGCATTTGTATGCTGCCTCAAATGTGTTGTGGGAACTGAACCCATATGTTCTGGAAGAACAGAATGGACTCTAAACTGCTGGACCATATCTACAGCCCTCAACATTATTTTTCTACATTGACTGATTATTAATGTAATAACCATGTAGGAAAACAATTTAAAATATATTATTACCTATATTCTTCTGGGGTTTCTTTGTTATTTGAACATGACTACAATAGAATATATATGTGGGCTTCTTTTAGTTTCTAGACTTTTAAAAGTCAAACAGGGTTAGTGAGGGAACAAAAAAAGGACCTAGAGTCTGAATGGCTCATATACTAGGAACAGAATAAGTTAAGCCACAAGTGCATTGATGCTTGGTGTAGAGGAATGAATGTCTACATTGAAATTATGCAACAAAGCTCAGATATAGAGTGGTAGAAAGTACTGACTCTGAATTTTATCCACTTGGCATGGATTTCTGACTCTGGGACATATCAGATCCTGTGCAATTTGTCCAATATCTCCATGCTCAGCTTCCCTCAAAAGGTTGTGATGAAATCAGTAACGCCACAAACAGCAGAGCATTCCACAGAGCTAGGGCAACAGAAAGGGGCTCCTGAATGTTCAATGCTGTCATTTTACACTGTTCATCCTGGTCAAGCATCAGTTAACACATGCAGATATGATGTCGTGACCACACAGTCTTACAGATCCCAGTGAGGAAGCCCTGGAGAAGAAGAAGGGTGTGGCAGTGAGGAGAGAGTCAGACACCCCATAGTAACACTTACCTGGATTCCAAGTGCATCCTGTACTGATTTTGAGGTTTTAGAAGAAATCTTGTCTAGTAGCCCTTTGCTGCACAAGGACTGTCTGTTTCTGAGGAATGAAACATTCTTCTGCAGACTTTGTAGTAGGTAGACTTCGCTTTTTCTGACTTTGCTGAAAGCAGAAAGTGGGAAGATAGCAGTGTGTGTGTGTGTGTGTGTGTGTGTGTGTGTGTGTGTGTGTGTGTGTGCGCTCGTGCTTAAATACTGGAGAACAGTCTGAACAACCTTAGGAGTCATAGACTTGCTTCTTTTCTCTCTCTTATTTTGAACTAGGCTCTCTCACTGGTCTGGAACTTGCCAAGTCATCTGGAGAGTAAATTCAGCAATCTCTCTGACTCTTTGCTTCTCAGTTCTCAGATTACAAACATTTACTATGCCTAGCTGTTTACATATGGGTTCTGGGTATGAAAAGAAAGTCTTCATGCTTTCAGGGGAAGTAATTTTCCCGGAGCTATCTCTCTAGCTCATGTATTTCAACTCTTAGTAGCTTGCTAGAGGCACATCATTAACAGCTTTTTAAGGCCTGAATATTCCCTAGTTCAAAAGGCCAGTAGCAGGGCAAAAGACACACAGAAAGTAAACCTTAGATTGTCTCAGTGGGTTGATGTTAAAAGAACATGAAAAAGGTGCCGACAGCCGCATTTCATTTGGTGTCCACTTTCATTTTTAATAAGCAGAAAACAATGCATTTAAAACTCCATTTCATGGGATGGAAGAGCTGGCTCAGAGAGTAAGAGCTCTGATTGTTCTTGCAGAACAGACTGCCAGCATCCACATAGCAGATCATAACCCTCTGTAACCCTAGATCCAGGGGCCAACTCTGACCTCCATGGATTGGGCACACACGGTACACAGATGTACTTGCAAGCAAAACACCCAGAAATAAAAAAATGAATAAATACACCTCACACTAAGAGCGCACAATTCCATTTTACGGGGTAGTGGTTAGAACACTTGCTGCACTTGTACATCTAAGTGCAGCTTCAAGCACCCATATTGGGAGACATACAAACCACTTGCACTTCCATTTCTATGAGATTTGGTGGCCCCTCTGTCCTCCATAGGTACTCACGCAGGTCTATAACACCCCTTAAGCATGATACGATAAAAAATAATAAAATATATATTAAAAAATCAATTTTCTATCTTTTGGTAAATTTTCTACTCCTAAAGATTTTCATGGTGTGTGTCCACTTATCTTTACAGAAGTATTTGGACTCTAATTCTTGCTTCCATCAGAATTTATGTGACTGTTCATCTTTTCCATACTAGATTTCAGGCAAATGTTAAACTCATTATTTTGCTTGATTTTCTTTTCACCAGAAACAAACAAACCAAAGAATATAAGCAAACAAAAATGCAGTATGAAATCACATATTTTTTTTTTAATGAAGAAGTATAGGGTTTCTTTTTGAAGACAGTTAATGACATATGGGAACAATGCATAACTCAATATTTGGTGAGGCTGGTCTTGAGATGGGAACCACATCAGCCTTTAATGATACATTATCTTCCCTCTTGCTGTTTTCTTTCACAAATGCACTGTTTTCTGTTTCCCCTGATGATTTTCCCCAATTATTATCAATTTATAACACAATATTGACTCTCCTTTTTTCTCGTTCCTGATATCATATCTCCAAAAAATTATATTTTACCCCAAAGAGCATAGTGAGGCAATATACGCAATAGCAAGAATTCCTGTGTTAGCTTTTAAGATAATTATATAAAAATCCTTAATTTTATTAGTTGGTGATGCTGCAGTAAAATTTAATTAAAATATAAGTGATAAAAATATTCTGCAACTATTGCAATTCCTGTTTGTGTCCCAAACATTCAATTTGTCCACACCCAGCCCTGATGAGTGCGAATCTACAGATTTGGTACCACTTCAAAGATCAGTTCTTCTGATCATCTGGTTTTGAGGCATGCTATGACATTGTTTTAATGAGAGATGATCCCCTCTGTGTCCCTTGCAACATCACAGGATGCAGCATTAGTCCACCTGGAGATGCTCAGGTAGGTAAAAACTGAAGAACTGTGGTTCATCAGTCTTACTAATGAGATTACAGCTGGCCTTTTTCTGGTGTGACATTCTGCCACCCTTGATCTTTATGGGAAAGAATCAGTGCTGGAATTCAGTGGATATTTCCAAGTGGGTTTAATTGGAATTTTTCAGTTTCTAGTTTAAGGATGATTGTAGGACCATAAACATAGTAGATTTCTGTACAGTCGAGGCAATTATGTGGGCAGAGATGAGATGGAGATTAGGTTTCCCAGTATCTCCTTAATGAAATTACTGTGAATATTCACCTGGACAGACAAGGTTTCTTCTTTATATTTCACAACAATTTATAGATTTGCTTGTGCCTTTTGTTTTCATATAGTGATTTTCCAAACATTGATTTCTAGTAGCCCTTTCATAAGAAACAGTGTAAAAGGAAGTCGAAGACAGTCAAAGGAAGATAGACATCTTAATCATTGTCTTTCTGATCTTTGTATGCAACAAAGAGAAAAGTAAATGAAAAGTGCATTTTGGTGGAAAATAAATAAAATACAGAAATAGAATGAAAATCTGATTATTTCAAACATGACGATTATTTCTAGTAAAAGTTGTGATGAACCTATTAATTTCTCAAAAAATATCCATCTAATTATTGAATCATCTCTAGCATTCAGGCCATGAGTGAATTATTCTGATCCATTCAATTAATTAATGGTTAGAGGGGTTTTCTTATTAAGAGGTCCTGGGAATTAAAATACTAGATAAAGTAAGACATTTATTTGACAGTTTGTTTATGAAATATAGCCATTTCAGATATATCAATCTAACCGAATTTCAAACTTAATAAAATAATCAAGGGAATTTGAATCATATAAAATATTATGGTCACACTATTTTTATGGCATAAGATGAATATAGAGAAGACAATGTAATTTTTTATGCCTCTCTTTCCGCAGTTACTGAGTCTCTGCTTAATGCATTATAAATGTCACATTCCAACTCAGGCAATTGTAAGTATAATGGATCAAGGACTTTCTATTATTTTTTATTTATTTTTTTGTTTGAGGAAAGATCTTACCATATAACCTTGACTGAATTGAAATTTTCTATGTAGACCAGGCTGGCTTTGAACTCACAGAGATCCACCTGCCTCTGCCTCCAAAGTGCTAGCATTAACGATGTTCACCATCATAGGTCTGGCCATGTATTATCAACTGTTTTATTAAATATTTTAATCTATTATTAATATCCATCTCTTAGTTTAGACCAACTAAAAGAATTAGAGCCATCTTTTATATCTTTGGCAGCTTTATTCTGGGAGCCATCACAGATACCCAGTTCCATAGATGCTCAATTATCTTGTATACCATGATATAATGTTTGCTTAGAACCTAATTAGTCTTCTATAACTATACATTCTTCAAACTACTAAAGATATGCAAATGTTACATATACAAATATATGTATATATATAATTAATAATGACAAAAAGCTAGATGTTTAGTATGAATGCATTTTTTCAGTAATTTTCTGAACTGCATATGAGTGGTTTAAAATCACAAGTGTAGAACTTTAGAATACATTGAATTGATTATATATGCATTTCCTTCAGATATTAAATGTGAAAGCCGAGATTGACCTTTTATCAGCAAAGCATATTTCTCCTTGTATAGAAGGTAAGTCTGAGAAGCAAAATTATGAATTCATAGCTTCTCCAAGAACATTTACTTTCCACACAGTTCCATCCCTTTTACTGTTTTTCTGAAGTTATGGAAATGTTTATTCACTGACTCTAAGTACTCTGTATTTAATCTAACATTTATTTAACATGCAAACACACACATACATACACACACATTAGTTTTAGAAGGTGTTATTACTATTTTCACTTTGTAGAACAGACAATGACAGTTCACTGATTTTCCTCTCACTACAATTTGAGTGGCAGAAAGATGATATCCTTTATAGCTGCACAAATTCAGTTGTATAAAATGAGACTCTGAGCCAAATATTAGGGTAAGGCTGAAATATCAGAAAGACAAAGCACCACAGTCAATTCTCACCAAACTGTCTTACAACTTACTGAGCCTCACTCCTGGTCTCGTCTGCCTGTTGTTTCTGCCAGTCGCTTCTATCTTCTGGGTTTCTATGAGTGCTTATATACTCTATCTCATCCAGGTTAGGATTAAAGGCATGTAGCCTTGAACTCACAGAAACAGAAGAATTTCTGTCTCTGGAGTTATGGGATCAAGGGTGTTGGTCCCCACTCCAGCTTTCGCTGTGCTGGGATTAAAGGTGTGTGTGACTGACTCAGCTGTTTGTCCTTGTATTCAAGGATCAAGGATTTCCTGAGCTGTCTGCCTAGGATTTGAATGTGTTGTTTCTCTGATATCCCAGGATTTATTAAATATCTAACATATATCCACAGTTCTTCTGTTTCTTAGTCAGTAGAACCCTGTGTAGAGTTTCTCCTGGTGGCACTGAAGTTAGAATGGGATTTGAGTCAGTAAAACCCTAAGTAGCATGCCTACTTGGAGACACTAAAGTTACACTGGAATCAGTCTTCTGGTTTTATTGTTCCCAGCTGGTTGTGCAACATTGGTTAAGACAGTCAATTCTTTTTCCTAACCCTTAAGGTGGGTTACTAATAGAATCTCCTTTTAGCACATATTCATGGGGAAATGCATACAATAGCTTCAGTGTGGTCTTTGAAAAACAAAACAAAAAACCTCATCTAAGTATTTACCTTATTACAGAAATAAAATTAGTAGAAATTTAGTCTATAGGAGGCATGTGACGTTGAAATTAACACACACATTCTTAATATGGGCACATGTATGGATATGTTAATATGGGCACATATATGCAAATGTTAGATTTACGAAATGAAAGGAAAGAATGAATGGAGAGAAAGGTAAAAGAAGAGAAAGAAGGAAGGATGAAGGTATGAAGAGGGGAGCAATCTGGAGAAGCCGACAAAACTATTTTTATTTCTTACCTTTCTAATATCAATAAAATTTAAACATCCACAATAGAGTGAGATTATGCTAAATAGTGGATAAGATGACTTGTTAGATGACATTTTAAAATGGGCTTTTCCAGGTACTCCTTTTTGAAGGAGTGTATGCCATGGATGAGTTTTCTGGAGAAAGCTTATGAGTTACTTCAGTTAAATGACAGACACAAAATTCAAAGCAATTGCATTCATTTGCCATCATCACTGTAATCAAATGTCCCATTGCCTTAAACAACAGAAATATGCTGTCTCAAATTCTGGAAGATAGCTTCCAAAATCAACAAGATTTTGGCAGGTTGGTTCAAATTGAGGGCTGTGAGGAAGGCATTTTCTGGTTCCACTGGTCATTATTTGCATTTTTTGATTTATGTAATAAGCACAGCACTCTCTCTGCCTTCCTCCTTTTCTCATGGAACTCTTTCTCAGTGAAGACTGTGCCAGTTTTCTCCCCTATATATACATAGCAGTTCTATGGGGAACTCACCTTAAGTGTCTACTCTATGTACAGCACTGTGATGAGTACCATGCAACACTGAACAAGGCTGGCAGGGGTCACCTTTCCTAGAGCCACCATTCTGCCAGAGACAGTATATAAGATTCTATGATGCTCTTAGGTACAAAGATAACTGATTTGACTGCAAGCCTATACTCAACACAGGCTTTCCAGAAGAAATGGCAGTCTGTGTACTGGCTTTGTAGGGAAAAGTGAGCGAGTAAAGGACAGTGGTTGCAAAGTGAGGCTCTAGAAGCATACTCTAGAGCCTAGCAGTGCATGTTATGGTTTCCAGTTTTAATCATGGGAAGAATCAGAAGCCACTGAATGCCTTCATGATGGAGCCATACTCAAAATGATGCAAGTGGTACCTGTTTTAACACACATGATGGAGTGAAGGAAAGACCCATGATTAAGAGTAGAGTGCTATTTAATAATGTAGACATCTGTACTAATTACTTTTCTAATCTCTGGACCAATTTCTTATGAGAAGTAATTTAGGGAGGGTTTGAATTGGCTTACAGTTTGAGAGGATACAGTCCATTGTGGAGGGGAAGTCATGGTAGTAGGTGTCATCATGTTGGCAGGGTCTTCTCATTTCCTTACATCTTTCCACAGCAGGAAGCAGGAAGGGAGGAATTAGTGCAGGGGTATAGAACCTCAAGGCTCACTTTCAGAGGTCAATTCAGTCCTTCAGTAAGGACTTACTTCTTAAAGTCTCACATAGCTTTGCAAGCACCACCACTAATAGAAGCACAAGTACTCAAATGCATGAGCCAATGGAGAACATTCCATAGCAAAACCATATCAATATACTAACATATTTATAATGGTGATATTTCTAGCAGATGGTGTTGAAATGTTCTAAGAAAATGCCTTCTGATAAATATTTGACAAGCTGGAGTAAACTGTCTTAAAAGAGTCCTCTGAAAAATCCATGTTGGAGTTCTTGCATTCTAAGGAGCAACAGACTGTACTTACATCAATTTGTATTTTAAAATCTCTCTCATGAGTATTTAGTGAATGAACTGGAAGAAGGAGGAATGGTATGAGGAGGAAGCATCAAAGCACCTCTTGCTTTATGCATATGAGGAAGAACAAGTTTGGATGTGATGGTATCATGATGGTTATAGAATAGAAGACAGGTACATATCTGTAGACCTTAGTAAACTGAACAGATATAAACTGGTAATTCAGAATATTGGCCTTTAATTTATCAAATTAATCTATGGTTTTAATGAAAATGATTTATCAATTGTAGAGAGCTGCTTGCAGCCGTGCCCTAAAGATGGCACTGGCTTCTGCCCTCCACCTTCCAGATGGTGAGTGCTCTCAGTGATAAACAACTCCATAATTGGCTAAGGCTAAGGATCTGGCTTGCTTCCGTGTACCTGGGCCTATTGGAAGTGCCCAAGTGGCATACTAGGGTTGGCTGCCCAGAGGCTATTTAGGCTGCAGGTGGGTTTCCCCGGAGAGAGAGAAGATGTAGCAAGTCAGTCAGTCCCCGTCATAAGTAAGTAAGTCAGAAGTCAGAATTCAAGGTTCCTGAATAAAACTGCTGAAAGAAGAGCAATAAATGGTGGCCTGTATGGGAATTTCTACTCTCAATAAAGGCTTAGAACTTTCAGTGGTCAGGGTGGTGCACCGGTAAGTCCTCAGGTAATGTGGGGATCCATGACAAGAACAGAAAATAATTTGCTCTACTCGGTAGACAAAGAGAGAGCAGGATAAGATTCGCTGACAAGTGAATTCAAAATAATAGTAAAAGCAGAATTATTGCAAAAGGCGTAATTTTAACCATGGGCGCGTCCTCTTCGCACCCAATTTTTTTGGCTCTTAAGGAGCTGCTTCATAGCATTTCCTGAGCCCTCTCTGTTTGCTGGCAAGGGCAGAGCAGTGTGGGTTCCCCAGCCATATTGAAAAGCAGCCAAGATGGGCGGAGTCAGCAATTAAAGTGGTACAACCTTTTAAAAGCTCTTTGTGTTAGAAAAATGATTAAGGATTCTCGATAAAACAGATTTAGACTCTCAAAACCTCTAAACGGGGAAGGAAATAAAGGAAAAAAGCCACGTAAAGATGGCAGATAAACAGAGAGTCTGGATTCTGGTTATTGCATGTTCTTTTAATTTTTTTAACTTTTAATGAGCTAATTGCAGAGAGACAATTGATTGCTAAGGCTGCTAAGTTAAACAAATACATTTACTTGGAAGATGTCTTGACTTTGAAATCGGTTTATAAGAATATGTTACTTGGGAAAAGAGTTTCTGCTTTTGTCTCCACAGAAGATCAAAACCTGTGAATTAGTTCTAGGCATGTGTCATTCCATTTGCCAAGGCCACCTGAAGCTGATGAGAAGCTGTCTTGGGGATTAGCACTGCAGTGAGGCAGTGGAGGGTGGACAGGCCACCTTAAGGTTTTTCTGCTTGCTATCAGTGGGAGAGATTTTCAGGCTCCCCCACCATAAAGAAGAAAAAAGAAGGAGGGAAAAGGAGGATCCAGATGGAAAAGAATGCTACAGATCCCCAGCATGTCAAACCGTGCCTTCTGCTCTCCCTCCCTATGTGGAAGGCTATCGACATGGTGAACTCGACCCGGGTGGATGCTGGACTGGCGGAGGGATTGTCCTCATGGATCTCTGATGCCATGAACATCTTAAGGAGTGGGCAGGTCTACGAGCCTTGACGGGCTTTCTGGCGTTGGTCTCCTTTGTATGCCTGTGGTGCATTTGCTGGATTAGGCTTCCCAGTGTCGCAATGCAGCCATGATTATTCAAGCCTTTACAGCCATTAAAACAGGACAGTCCCCTTATGCTTGGTTGGATACCTTAAAGGATTAATTTTTCTTTTTAATTTTTTTTCCATAATTAAAACTTTATTGAAAAACTGACACCAAAATAGGAGATCATTGTCATACACTTTATAAAATCAGACATAGTTACACTGTCTTGGTAGAGACAATGAGCTTGATAAGGCTTTCTGTGAAAAACACAAACTCAGGATGTATATAGATGATTAGCGATGCTTTCTTTTAAATGAACAGCCTTCTGTGAGCCTGGCTTTTCCTGCTGTGAGCTGGCACAGCACTGTTGAACAACCTATACAAAGAACCACTGTCTGAGCATGGCTGAAAACCGTAGTAATCTTGTAGCAACCTGGACATTTCACATCCATAAAATAAGAATTTGGGTACTGAACTAGCCATTTCTTCTTATGTTTTTTCTTTTCGTCTTCCAAGGAAGGGTGTAATAGGTCTCTAGCAAGTTTGTGTTCGCCGTGTCCTTGTTTTGCGACATTACGGTGACAGAGGTGCATATGGCAGAGAACTCTCTTCTTCGTTCGGCTGGAAAGCCAGCAAAGCTAAGTACTTAGGATTAATTTTTCTAAGCACAAGATGTGAAGCTTGAGCACTGCACTTGGGACCCACTGAGACTTGGGCCCCAGGAAGAGCATGCCTGATTGCATGTGGGTTGATACCTTGTGTCCCACCTCTGTGAAAAAGGGTATCAGACAGGTCTGGTACTCATCGGGTGGATGACACCTGAGTGAGAATGAGTGCAATGTCCCTGGTCCACTCTACAGAGATCAGGCCTCTACTCTTGCCTGTTGCTATAATGTAAATAAGGGGAACTGTAGAGAGCTGTCTGCAGCCGTGCCTTAAAGATGGCACTGACTTCCGCCCTCCACCTTCCACATGGTGAGTGCTCTCAGTGACAAACTATCCCATAATTGGCTAGGCTGAGGATCTGGCTTGCTTCCACGTACCTGGACCTATAGGTAGTGCCCACGTGGCATACTGGGGTTGGCTGCCCAGAGGCTATTTAGGCTGTGGGCGGGTTTCCCTGGAAGCAGAAGGAGAGAGAAGATGTAGCAAGTCAGTCAGTCCCTGTCATGAGTAAGTAAGTCAGAAGTCAGAATTCAAGGTTCCTGAATAAAACTGCTGAAAGAAGAGCCTAGTATCGAGTCTTCCTTGTGGGATGAGGTTGCGTGAGACAATCAACCTCTCAGGATTTCAAATGTTCCTTATAAATGGTTGAAAATTTTTTGAATTCTGAGTGAAGATCTCTAACAAGATCTGATTTCTTCCCAGAAATGAAAGTGCATCTCCTAGTTTTGTAGTTCCATGGCTTTGGCCTCTCTCCAGGATGCTGTCATATGGTTAGTGTCTGCTACTTCCTCAGTTCAAATTTGTTTTTCCTAGATTTTACATTTCTCCAGATGCATAAGCAGGCTTGGGATTGGTGCATCCTCCCCTTTCCATGTCCTGAGAAGCACAAACTTTTCTTTCTTTCTTTTTTTATAGAAAAGTATTCAGTTATTTTCTCTCAATTACCTAGAACTCTTCAATTCTTTTTCATTTTTCTTGGTCTGGTTCTGACTATAATTTCATTATACTTCAATCTACTGCTATTTCTTATCTTTGCCATTGATAACAACATTGAATAATAATGTCACACTCACCCAGAGGATGTAGGACACACAATTGTGTACATACACACACACACACACAACACACACAGGACGTACAATTAGAATCACTTGTGGTAGAATGTTCTCTGTATGCTGTAAATAAAGGAGATGTTTTGTTCTATGCACAGTACCATAGAAGTGGGTTGAGAATCAGAGGACAGACAGGTAGGAGGAAGGTGGAGATAGCCAGTCTCCATCTGACCCCTGAAGAAGAGACATGTAAGAAATCCAGGTGAGCCATGGGCTGGGACACATGGCAGACAGATTAATGGAAATAGGTTGATTTAAGATGAAAGAGCTAGCTAGTAATGTGCTTGAGACATGGGCCAAACAGTATGAAGTTAATATAAGTGTCTGATTCATTTCTTTGAGGGCAAAAGCTGCCATGGGCCAGGTCTGAACCTCGGGCCCAAATGGCCCGGGAAATATTTTACAATATGGCTGAACACCCGCATAAAGCCTAAGAAAGTTTACAAAGCTTAAAAAGCATTCTAGATCACTGAAACAGAGCCAAAAAGCGGCTTTTTGAATTGCATATTTAAATTGATTTGTGGTACATAGGCGGTGTGGTGTTCAGGTGGGAATTTATAAAAGGCACATCCATGGCACACAGCCATACATTTCACAGAAGGCTTGGCATAAGTGTGATTGACTTAAGGTTTCTGCTTATACTAAACAGAAAGGAAACAGAGTTAAAAACATTTTTTCTGGTAGCAGCATTTCCTGAGTAAGGTCTGGTTGCTGGCAGTGAAAGAGATGCAGCGGGCTCCTCCGCCATATTGAAAAGCTGCCAAAAGGGGCGGAGCCAGCAATCACAGTGATACTGACATTTTAAAAGCTCTTTCAGTTAGAAAATGATTAAGGATTCTCAATAAAAGAGATTTAGACTCACAAAACCTCTAAATGGGGTACAATGTGTGTAAAATATGCATAGGCTTCAGAGAGAGAGAGAGAAAAAAAAAAGGTAAAGAAAGCCCTTTAAGAAAGAGAAATAGAAAATAGATTAAAAAGAAGCCATGTAAAGATGGCAGATAAACAGAGAGTCTGGATTATAGTTATTGCATTTTCTTTTAATTTTTTTTAACTTTTAATGAGCTAACTGCAGAAAGACAATTGATTGTTAAGGCTGCTAAGCTAAACCAATACATATACTTTAAAGATATCTTGACTTTGAAATCTGTTTATAAGAACATGTTGCTTGGGAAAAGAGTTTCTGTTTTTGTTTCTACAGAAGATCAAAACCTGTGGATTGGTTCCAGGCAAATGTAGTTTCATTTGCCAAGGCCACCTGAACATTCTCTGATGAAAAGATCAGCTTCCAAGATGCCAGTTAAGATGATCCAGCCTCAAGACCCCATGAGATTGCCGTCGTCCTTTTTCATCAGGAAGTAGTAAAAGAAAGAAAGCTATGTCCAATTTCCCCAAAATATTACTTATTAATGTTTGTTTTCATTATAAATGATTAATGGTCATAGTCAATCTTTAAGAAAAGGGGGAGGATATGATAGATATGATATAGAAATGATTAGAAAAGATATGTGGATTTTGGTTTATTGCTATAAACTTAAGGTCAATTTTGTTATGCTATATGTATTTTTCTACTCTTGATTAAGGTATGATGCTGGTGTAACTCATTTAAAATTATAATGTGCAATAGAGAAATGCAGCTTAATAGTCATCTAGGATAACCAAACTTATAGTCATGTTAGTTAGGTTTTTGTAGGTATACAAAGATATATTTCAATTAAATAGTTAGTCTTCAAACAGTTCAAAGACATGCAGAATATGGCATTTAAAAATATTTTAAGAACTTAGATTTTTCTGGACAGTGATACAGGTCTGCTCCTGGCAGCACCAATGGATTTCAGAAAAATGATGGGCATTGAAGAAACTTCATGTGGAATTTATTTTGTGGCAACAGTTAGCCACTGGACAAGAAACTGTTCTGGTATTGACTGTTTGATAGTATGCTGTACAAACTGGACATGCAGGTTCTATAGGAAAGTGACCTCTGAACTTTGGCAGAACAGGCCGAGATGGTCCTTCAGTTTCCCGCTTTGCAGGAAATAATTGCCAGGCATTCTTCAGCACACAAGGAGAAGCAACTGATGGACTGTGTCAGATTTCCTGCATCACTGAAAGGTATGCCAGAGAATTTGGGCCATAAAAGCTGAAGATGGTGCCCCAATATTACAAAGGAACTGTGAGTGATTGTCCAGGCAGACAAGTGTCATCTCTGTTGCCTTCTAGACTTTGGAAGTTGCTTGCACTTCCTGTTTATTTGGATAATATTATATCCTATTGTGGTCTTTGACGTGGTTGAAGGTTTAACAATTATAGGTATAGTTCTTTTTATTTATTTATTTTTATTTATTTTTTTTCCTTCTTTATTTTGTATTTAACAAAAAAACAGTAACATGAATTTAAAATGAGGAAAAGTTAACAATAACTATGAACAGGATAAGAATCATAAGCATGGCTTATCAAGGGTGGTAATGCAAATAAGATTGCTACACATATATTTACTTTGTGTTCAGTTTTCCCTCTGAATTTTTTTTTCCATCCCTGTATATCCTTATTCAAGGTCTCTTCCCCCTCCCACCACATCTGGTCATTTTTCTTCTCTGCAACTCCCCATCCCTTCGCTGGGCAGGGAGCAGACAATCCTATGGTCCCACTGACCCAATAATGCTTGGATCAGTCTCCACTCCTGGCCAAATCCAGTTTTGCCCCCCCTCCCTCAAGAATGAGTCTGGTATTCCTATAGTTGGAGTGGGGTCCGAAGGGTCAGTCCAGGGTGTTTCTGATCCCAAGCTGTTCAGTGGTTGTGGTTTGCTGCTTGGGCATGTTTGCCTTTTTTTTTTCTTCTTTGTTTGTTTAGAGACCACTAGTGAGTGAGTACATCCCCTGCTTATCTCTCTGAGATTGTGATACCTCGCTCAGGAGGATATTCTTCAAATCCATCCATTTGCCTGTGAATTTTAGGATATCGTTTTTTCTTACTGCTGAGTAGTATTCCATTGTGTAGATGTACCAGAGTTTGTTAATCCATTCTTCAGTTGAGGGACATCTAGGTTGTTTCCAGGTTCTTGCTATTACAAATAATGCTGCTATGAACATAGTTGAGCTAATACCTTTGGAGTGTGAATGTGCCTCTTTAGGGTATACACCCAGAAGTGGTATTGCTGGGT
>PVIH01007193.1:0-102973 GCA_004025045.1 Sigmodon hispidus
CATATAGTTAATGTAAATAAACATCATTTATGAAATTCAATGTAAAAAGTATTATCAGATTAATACATACCAAATAAATTCACTAACTGAAATCATTGTAACTAGTTTTTAAATAAAAGTCTCAGTGAGGCTTATTTATTTGGGTTATCTCAATTAAAGAGATAGGCATTTATATTTCATCTGATTACAGAACCAAGGTTTGTCTGACTAATCTTGACTTTGTGATCCTTGTATACCTTGGAGTTTATTTTATAGCCCCAGGTATTTTAAATTAATTACAATATCTCCTACATTTAGAATATAAAAAGAATGCAAATTTTGTTAATAAAACTATCCTCTCTACAGGCAAGGCATTAATTCTATCTTTTCTACATATTTTACTACTGAAACATAAGTCATTGGTATATATGAGTGTTTCAAACTGGTGAGTGAAGATATATAATTGAAAGTGTGAATTAGTATAATGTATCTTCCCTCAGCATTCTTTTAAGAGTGGGACTCATAAATGAGACCTTATCAATAGAAAGATGTCTTGTCTAAATTTCAATGTTTTATTCATGATCTGCTAGAATAGATTGGTCAACTAAATTAAAATAAAGTAATTCTAGTTTAATTGGACCATCTAAAACAATCTAGGTAATTAAAAAAAATACCTACTCATAAACAAAATTGTGGGACATGTAAAAGTTACTCAAATTATCAACCAAAATCAAAATAGTTTCAACTATGTTGAACCTCCCTCAAGTTGCTATTTGTTTATGAGATTCTTACTTCATTATTTGTCATCATTGCAAATAAATATATACATGAACTCATGTCATCTGAAAATAATCAGCACACCTTAGAGAAATATAAGAAACTGAAATAGGCATAAACACCCCCCAAATTTAATGACTTAAATCTGTTTTATTGACATGCCATTCTATTCCAATAAACTGTTTGGCATATAGTCCACTAAAATCAATTTTTGTAGTATTATTACAACAAAAGACATCCTTTTATGTGACAAGCTGTAATATCTAGTTACTGAAAGGCCTTCCATACTATTCTCCTACTGAGAACTATTTGTTATCTAATGTCACTTATGGACTACATGTAAATCAAATTATTATTTCCAGCTCTGCATGCTGCAATGCTGATTAAAAACTTGTCAAGCTATCAGGAGAATAAGGCCATTTCCCAGCATGGAATGATGTTATTTATTCTAGTCTCAATGACTGGTATGAGAACTGAGGCTTAATATTATTATTGGTGACCTGAGGTGATGTCAGGGAATCATTTAGAATGAACTCTCTTATCACAAAACAACAGCACTAGAATATTTGACAATATTGAAATAAATGTATAACTTTAAAGAAATGGATCAGAAAGCAGTAAAACTCTCACATGATTCACTAAAGACAGCAGGTTCTAGGCCATTTTCAGCATTTATATCATTATAAAGACATTTAACACAGCTGACCATGGTCTTCTTAAAATCATCTTTTTATTCCCTAACTTTTCCTGTATTCCCTCGCTCTCTTTCATTGTCACTTGAGATTCTGATCTGACATTAAATAATACTTCATCTTATGGTTTTTCTTGAGCTTTTTTATTTCTCTTGCTCCCTTAGATGGTTCTATGTCTTCAGATGTGCTTACTTCTTCCCACATATTTTCTAGGAAAGATGCATGTCTTGACCCACAAAACCATACATCTGAGACATTTCCCATTCACAGCTCAGTTTCTGATTGGATAGTTTTATTTTCTTATCTTTTACCTAAACTTGTTTGTTCAAATGTGGGGTTCTGAAATTCATGTAGTCATGTGGCAAAATTCCTAGGAAACATCATTCTTTCTCACAGTCCCATTCACTAAAACCCAATGCTTCACTTTCCCAAACACTACTCAGATGGATTCTTGAAATTCTTTCTCTCATGGCCTTTGTTTTTGTGTTCTAATCACCTGTCCATTGTGATCATCTTTCTGTCTATATTTATTAACATTACTGATACAGTTGCCTCAGTCTACTTTCTAAAAAGACTTGATTGATTATATTCCCAACCTTCAACTATATAAGTGTCAACTAAATTTAGACACTGTTATATAGTTGAAGGTTGGAAATACAATACATACAAACAAACACACCATAAATACACAGAATCAAAACCATAATATGCAAGAATAAGATAAATAACACCAAATAAAATGCCCAAACAAAGCATTAAGAGTCAAAAATTAAACATATACAAGGACATCCATGAGTTCATTATGTATTGCTGGTTATGGGGCCTACTCTTTACATACTTACTATTCATTTACTTAATTATTTACTTGGTTAGTTTTTTGGGGAGTGTTTCTTAGTGTACCTTTAGATCCTGTATTGGAATTTGCTTTATAGACAAGGCAGGTCTAGAACTCATAGGAATCCACCTGTAACTGCCTCCAGAGGGCTGTGATTTAAGGTGTGTGCTACCACTGAATGGCAGGTGGGACCTACTTTTAAGTATGGTTAAGATACCTGATGACACTCCACTGGAGAAAATTAATTTTTTCTTCTGTGAACAGATATCAATTTCAGATAACTTATTAGTATGTGTCCACTTTTCCCTCTCTGTGCATGCTGCCACAGTCTTGTAAGTTAATATGTAAGTCAGTCTTGTTTTTGTTTTATTTTTTTCTGGAAGACACTTTTTCCTTGGTGCCATCCATCCTCTCTGCCTCATATAATCTTTTTGCTTCATCTTCTGCATTGATCTTTGAGCCCATCAATCTGGGAGGTTGATGAAGACATCCCGTTTACAGATGAGTGCTCCAAAGTTTCTTACTTCATGCACATTGTCCACTAGTGGGTCTCTATGTTAGTTCTCTTCTACTGCAAGAAGAATCTTCTCTGATCTGAGTGAGGAACTGATCTATAGGTATAGCAGAATGTCAGAAGGAGTCATTTTTTTGTTGTATTCCTTTACCAGAACAATAGCTTTTGGTTTTCCTCTAGACCCAGGGCCTATTTAATTTCAAGTTCTTAGCCATCTAAGGAGTGTTATGCATGGGTTGCATGTCATGGAGTGGCTCTTGAATCCATTCAAAGAGAAATTTGTCACTCCCACATTTTTGATTCTATTGTACTCATTATGTCTTTCTGCAATGGGTGACATCTAGTTGAGTCATTGGCCAAAGAGACCCAGTGAAATCTCCCAAATATTACAGGCTATTTACAGGGCTTTTTATTGCTTGTACTCCACAAACTTGTGATAAGGCTTAAGAAACACATATCTCATTGAACATGGAAAATTAACGCTGGTGACTGTCTAGAGCCTCATGCCCTTACTGACTATGGTTCATGGTATTGAAATAAAATATATAAGTCATAATCAAAATGGAGAGGAGAAAGGCTTGGAGGAGGAACACTTGACAATTATAACCAAGTAAGTCCAAGTAATATGATGTGAGTATGATCAGAACACATTTTCAACATATATGAAATTCTTGAAAAATAAATAAATTTAAAAGATTAGTGTTTACTATGAGAAACTAGTATTTCAAAAGTTGGATATTGAGAGTTTTCTTCATTTCTTAAATATCAAAAATGCTTTCCTTTGTAATTGTTAATGTAGTAAATGCACAGCTTCCTCTGTTGTCTGAGTCAATACATAAATTATTGTAAGTGACTAAATAAAAGCTAAAACATAAAAAAGAAAGGTACTCTACATGGTGCCAGAAAAAAAAGGTAACTACCAACGTAGCAAAAAACTTGTAGTCATATCTTGAACTATCTTTCTGAACCCTATCCTTGGCTTTCTATCTTTTGTGCCCTGTTTCAGCCAAACAGCATTACAAAAAGAAAAAGATTTTTGTAGGTTAGTAATCCATTTGTAACTATATCAGTATTATAATACAGAATGTCTAACAAGTATCATTAAAGGTGTTGTATTCTCATCTGAAGGTTTCACTTAGGAAAGATCTACTTGTCGATGCATTTGTTATCAGCTGTCACAGTTTGTGATCTGTTCCTGTAATAAACACTATGACTGAAAGAAATATGATGAGGAAAGGGATTAAGTAGCTTGTAGGTCATAATTTATCATAAAGGAAAGAAAAGGCTGGGGCTCAAGAAGAAATCTGAAGCCAGGAACTAAAGCAGAGGCCACTGAAAAATGCTGCTTACTGGCTTCCTTTTCATGAACCATCCACAGTAGATTGAGATTTCCCAAGTCAATCATTAAACAACAAAATACCCTACAGAAATTCTCACATCCCAATCTGATGGAGCCAATTTCTCATGTGAAGATTCTTCTTTCAAGGTGGCTCTAGTTTCTATCAAGTTCACAAAAACTAACCACTACTTTATGGGAATTCAATTACTCAAGGCCTCAATTCCTAACTGACTGTAATCTAGAAGCTTCCCTCAATGCCTTGCTGCATAGGACATTTCATAAGTAGCTTCCTCACAAATATGAAGTCTACTTCATCAAAGCCAATAGTGGAAAGAGTATTGTAGAAAGATAAAATATGTACTATGTAACCCAGAATCATAAGTGACATCCCTGATTGTTAATAGGTTCTTCTGGGTAGGAACAAATCAGTAAATTTAGCTCATATTGAAAAGGAAAGTATTATAGGAGGCAGTGAGACAGGGTTTCTCTGTGGCTGTCCTTGAACTCACTCTGTAGACTAATCTGGCCTTGAACTCAAAGATCCACCTGACTCTGCCTCCCAAAGGCTTGAATTAAATGGATGCAACAAACCATCTGTCTCTTCTTGTTCACTCAGTGTATGTCTAACATTTTCAGTTATTCTTTACATACTCTCTCTACCACTATACTTTATGAACAGAATTTTTAGTTATACTTTTAGTGTCTGGTAAAACAGTTCAAAAAATCACCTATTAAATGATAAATAATAAATGTTTAAGAGTAAATGAAATGGAGCTGTGAATGGTGATACACACCATTAATCTCAGCACTTGGGGGCAGACACAGGCAGATTTCTACAAATTTAAGGCTATCCTGATCTACATAGTGAAATCTAAGAAAGCTGGGGGCTCTATAGTGAGACTTGTTTTTTAAAAAAATAAAAATAAAAATAACAAATTAAAGGCTGAGGATATAGCTCAAGTTTATAGTGCTTGCTCAGCACACCAAGGGCCCAGGGTTCTGTCTCTAGCACCACAATAAAATAAAATAAAATAGAAAAGAAAATTTAAAGTGTAAACACAAGGATTAAGTGTGTTTAAAATTGTCTCAAAGCGTAATTCTTCTATATAGAAATTTATTTGACAACAGCAAGGACTTATTTGACAACAGAATGTGTCATTCCTGTTACGATATAATAGGAATGACATCATAATATGAAAGAGGTGTTTATGTTTATTATTTTGACTTATTTTATTTTTTATGAGACATGGTCTTCTTATATATCTTTGGCTGACCTATAAGTCATAGAGATACTTTTACCTCTGCTGCACAAGTACTTGGACTAAAGTCATGAACCTTTTAAAAAAGTTTTCTTGGTTTCTAATTGGAAATATGGATCTCCACATCAGACATCATATATGGTGAATCTTTCTTTGTCCTGCCAGCAAGCTCCTAAATAAATACAGGGAAATTTACTAATAATTATGAAAGCTCAACCTGTATTTTAGGTTCTTGTAACTTAAATTAACCTTCTTATAATAATCTATGTTTTACTATGTGGTGTTTTACCTTTCATTTATTCTGTAAGTCTGACTCCCCATATTTCCATGATTCTGCCGGCATGCCATGATTCCTCCTCATTGTCCTTTCTCTCACCACAAATTCTGCCTATAACTCCTGCTTAGTTATTTTTTACACCACTCATAACAAATACATCTTCATATAGAGTACAAATATCTCACAATATAGACATTTGTATTGTTTGAATTAGTTTGAATAAGTATGTACTATTTATCAATACTGAATTGTGTTAAGTCAATTGTTCCAAAGAAGCATGTAAAAATCCTAGGTCTAATACCTTGCATTGTGACCTCATTTGGAAATATTATTGCAGATGAAAATGTTAATCCCACTAGTTGAGAATAAGACCATGACCCCAATTTTGAGCCAAATTTGAAGCAAGCTTCAATTAAATATTGGCCAGCTTGATGGACACTACACAGGTCCATCTCTGGGTTCCCACAAATTGGTCACAAGTCATACCTTGCAGAGGCTTAGAATCCCAACCTGATAAGGCAATCTTATTTCCTCTTGGGTACAATCTGTAAAGCATATATCCTGATACACTTTCTGCCTACTGTACTGCCCTCTCCCCCACACATACCCCAACACACAATCAGGGACAAGTAAGTAAGAACATTCTGAGTTAATTTTTGCCTAAGTACTTCCTGCCTACTTGGGATCAAGCACATTCAGTGCAGTTAGGTCAAGCAAGTTTGTTTAGGGGTGTGAAAAAGTAAACAATAATAGCTTCCAGCATTTAACTTTGGTTCTCACAGTAATTACTCAAGATGGCTGTAGTGATATATGTGGTCCTGGATCCAAGGTGACTAAAATCCTTAAAAAAGAGAAAAGAGAAGGGATGAATAAGTACACAGAGAGAACTGTGATGCAATGATAGAGGCAGAGACTGAAGCACAGCAGATGCAAGAGATGATGATGAGAGTTTGCTGGCAAAGCACTAGAATCCAAGAAGCAAGGAGAGAACCTGTGTCTGCCAACAACTTACTTTCAGAACTCCAAAGCAAAATGGTTTCCTTGTTTTAAGATACCCAGCCTCTGTTTTGTTATTACAGCCATCAAATAAAAGTTAAATGGAACCAAAAAAACCCATCCATGATAGTTTATTTTCTAAAGTTTAAGGAAAAATTACAACATAGTTATTATAAGTTACAGCATAGAGAAATTGCCAAAGTAGATCTATCCACATGTAGAAAGGAAGATTCATTGAAGACCAAACTGTCAAGGCTATCTTTAAGGGTAGGACAGGGCAGAGAGAAGAGCAAAGTGATAGAAAAGCAAGCAAAATTTAAAAGTGAGCAGGGTGGTGATCTCAGCCACTGCCTAGATTGACTACTAGGTGCCCTTACGTGAGGTAACTGACCTTCTAGAGAAAGTTAAGGGACATTCCTGAAGGGTTAATGGTGGTTCCTGTCAAACTGAAAAATGCTCTAAGAGATCTGTTTTTGTGATCAACAGGAACCTCCTTTGTCTTAGACATGTTTACCCAATAACAGTCCTTCAGTTTACCTTGGCCAAAATTCTTTTGTTTAAGGCAAAGATTACCAACATTGACATTTGTGTACATGTGTGTGTGGGGTGGGGTAGAGGGAGTGCTTTGGATCTAACATTCCAGACTTTTGTTGTTGATAGGCTATGATTAGGTCTATAGTTGTTTCCTGCTGATTGAGGGCTCAAAAAAAAAAAGGGTATCTGGAATGCTGCTCTAGCTGCCAGGCAATGGTAGAAGACATGAGGAAATTCCATCAAAAATGTATAGATGATCAGGTAATTTTGCCTGCAAGAATTTGAAGAGAGTAAACTTAGCTCAAGAAATGCCATTTTAGAATTGTATTCTAGTTGCCATAGAGATAAAATAGAGTTCAGTTCCACATTCCTGGCAGGAGCTTGCCCAGTTCTAGGAGAGTAGGAACTGGACACCTGGATGATCCAGGCGGGGTCCAGGACTAAAAGGAGTCTTCCATTTTAGAGAACTATGCAGAACTAAAGCAGACAGAGCCCTGAGAAAGATTCCCTCACCCAGTTCCCAGAGACCATAGCTAGAAACTGCTGTTCACAGAGGGGCAGCCCGACCTCAGTTCCGACTGCAGAATCTATACCACCCTGACCCTGCTATCTGACCACCAAATGCTATAGTCAAAATACACCACCATTATTCCTGGGCCCAGAATCAAGGAGCAATTCCCCAGATTAGCTGTCAGCACACAACTTTGCACTAGAGTAACCCCAAATTGTGTTTTTTCCCTTTAAAAGTGGCTGTTAAGCTCCAGTCAGGAGCCCCTCCTGGTCTTGCTATGGCAAGAACTGGACTGGGTTCCCTGTCATGGCTTGTATTTACATCAATAAACCTTGCTGTTTCATTCTGGACTTCTCTGGTCCCTGGTGGTCTCTTTGGGGAATTTTGGCATAACAAATTAAAGAGATTGAGAGCAATCTCATCATTCCAAGGGTAGAGATATGTGGCCTGAGGAGGGGTAGAAACTTAAGGGCCCAAGGGAGACCATAGGAGATTCTTGGAGTTGTTCCTGGAGCCATGGAATAAACATATTTACAAGCCAGTTCTTTTTTACTTGATTTTGCAAGACAATCTGGGACTATTGGAGTAAACTTATTTTGGAACAGTTGCAGGATTCAGATGATTTTTAGTTGGTGTCTGTCATTTTAATAGAGTTCTGCTTGGAGAGACATAGAATGGGAGCAGAAGGTAAAGTTAAGGAGTCTACAGGGACCTTGCAATTTCCAGGCTTGTTTGTTGCCTGGGAGGTTAGGAAGACAAAGAGAACACACACCAACAGGATAGGTGTAGACATTTGTTAGATACTTAATAAATCCTAAAATTTCAGAGGCAGCACACAGTCAAACCCTAGGCAGACAACTCAGAAAATCCTTGATCCTTGAATGCGAGGATAAACATCTGAGAATCAATCACATACACCTTTAATCCCAGCACAGAGAAAACCAGGAGTGGTGACCTATACCCTTAATAGGATAACTCCAGAGACAGAACTTTTCTGTTTCTGTGAGTTCAAGGCTACATGCCTTTAATCCTAACCTGGATGGGATAAGGTAAATAAGGGCTAGTGAAAACCCAGAAGTGACAGAAGGAACTGACAGAAATGACAGGCAGAAGAGACCAGGAGTAAGGCTGAGGAAGTTGCAAGACAATTTCAGGAGAATTGACTGCGGTGCTTCCTCTCTCTGATCTTTCAGCCTTCCCCAGATATTTGGCTCTGACTGTCACTTAACACAAACCAAATTCGTGCAACTACAGATAGGGGTGAAGGGTGAACCATGACAGATGGATGTAAGTCACATCTTTGTAAAGCTTGTATGAATCCTTTAAGGTTGACAAAAGAAATGATCACTTTATTATTAGCATGATCATTAGGGTCTTTAATCAACACTGAATTCCTCATTGAAGAAAGGCAAATGTAGGCCCTTTAGCCATAGAAAAATAAAACCTGAAAAGTTACCAACATATTAGAAGCATGAATCAGTAATAAGATAAATTTTCTGACAGGAAAAATAGTAAAGGGGAAGCAGAGTTTGAGGACCCCAAAAAGGGTCCTTAAATGGCAATAAAAATGAACATTTTTCCTCCATCCAGATGTCTGGATATATATAGATTATACAGAGTTGTTTTCAGTGAGAGAAGCATTTTTAAATCTATATTTAGTAAATAACCAAAGGACATTTAAATTTGAGACTGTGATTATATTTTTTAAAGATTTAATAGCCAGTGCTTATTGCAACTGTTACCAAGGCTACATTATTAATAACTTATCACAACTCCATTGATTTATGTTAAACTTTAAAGTTTGAAAATTTAACATCATATGTGTCATTATTAAGTCCCATTTGTTTGTATATACCTTAAATCACCTCTTAAAACCTTCACAACTAACATAAACTTTTAACTTATTCTTTTCACTTGGAGATATCCAGATATCTAATCAATTGCTATTAAACATTTTTGTGTTTGTTAATAGGCTTTCTGCCCCTTCCTGTCATAGTTTCTCTGTTGATGCAGTAAAACCAGACCTAGTTGAGTAGAAAATGTATAACAACAGGATTATTTGAGCAAAGGAACTTCCAGGCAAATTCTCCAGTCTCAGAGATGGAGGCCAAAGAAGCCATGCACCTAAGGGAGATTTTATAGGTTTTAGGAAATGGTGATGATATAACTGCCACAAGCTAGGTTTGTGTCCAAGTTTGGTCAAAACCTGAGCACTTTCAGTTGGGGGCTTGAGTGAAGACAATTTCAGCAGTGGAATATATAACTGGGTTTTAGTACCTTTCTTTTGTTTGGAGACTCTCTGAGCAGGCCAGGGTTGAAAGACAGAGAGAAAGAGAGAAAGAGAGAGACAGACAGAGAGAGAGAGAGGAGGGAGGGAGGAAAGGAGAGGGGGGGGAGGAGTGGGGCTTGCTGGATCCAGCAGTGCTGAGCTAGGGCTTCAGCTGAACATTTGGTAACTGTGAGTAGTCACTGAAACACCAGAGATTTTTGTTTTTGTTTTTATAAAGAAATAATTAAAGGGAATTTTCAGTTAGTACCAACAGCATGGCAATTTGAAGTGTATTTTTTGTTTGTCTGGTTTTTTGAAACCTGTTTTTTGAGTTTGTCTTTTTTAACATAAAGCATGTCAGCAAGGTAAACTTATCTGTGAGTTTACTTATCTCAGCAGACCTAGTAGCTCCAGAAAAAGCAAGGCCTGATTTTTGTTTATGAAACCAATTCCAGCTAGTAGATAATTGAGCCTCAGTTTTAAAGTTGTTGTTGTTGTTGGTGGTGGTGGTGGTGGTTGTGGTGGTGTATGTATGTGTGTTGTTTAAAAGACTGAAGTAATTTAAACATTTGTTTTTAAAGGTTTTAAAATTGTATCACCAGCAAATAGCTTGTCCATCTTTTGCAACAAAGGTTACTGAAAATCTACAAAATTTTAAATGTGACATCAAACTTTCTAGGTAAAAATAGAGTGAACTGTCAGCTGCAGCCTAATACGAGGAGCTAGCTAAAGTCAGCTTACTGCTGTTACTAGCCTGTCTGATAAAGCTAGGCCCTGCCATCAATGATATCATAGAGATCAGAGGATAGATCTGAGCAGAAAGTACAAACCAAGTGGTATCTATATTAATTCAAAACCAAGTGGTATCTATATTAATTCAAATGACACAGAATTAACTGTACTTGGACAGCCACCCTAGGATCCTCCATGGTGATCTTGATGACTTCGTTGAGGGTATAGATTGTCAGTGTGGGCACCACACAAGGCAATAAGTCTTCAGCTATCACATGAAGAAACATTGATCTTCAGCTACCAGACTCTCAGAAGATCTGCGAAATTTTCCTGTGTAGGAAGAATTTGGGGGACTAACTACCTAGCCTACTTTGGCATGACAGAGTGGAATAGCCTAACCAGCAGTAATCATGGCACTGGGCAAGATATGGAACAGTTCTTTGCCCTGTGGTCAGCATTACCATACTGAAAGTGGATTCTTATTTGGAGATAGCCACAGGGCTTTGAGAGCTGGTTTTCTCTATCAGGAAATGCTTTAGTCATTAAACACCTCAAATGACATTTCAGCAGATCTCTCTGAGCAGTTTGAGGGCCATCATCTAAGCTACTAAGTATGCCTGATTTCGAACAGACTTCATTCAGGTTTTAGTTATTTGCTTCAAGCTTAACCTTGATAACATACAGAAAAAACTAAAGCTTCTTCCTGTAAATCAGTCATTCTCAACCATAATTATTCAACTCTTTAAAACAGTTCCTCATGTTGTAGTGACAATAACCTATGATTCTTATGTTGTTTTCTACTCTCATGACAAAAATTGCCATACAAAAATTCTTCCTACTCAAAAATATTATGAAGCCCTGGTCTTGCCTCCTTAATGTATGAAAAATATACAATACCTCTTAGGGGCCTAGTGTTGCCTCTTTTGTCTAAGAATAATAAAATAAATCATCTTGAATATAAAAATCATCTTAAAATAACTTTAAGAATAGAATCCAAGTTATACATATGGTATGCTGTAGCAAATTAAGGTAACATATATATATATATACATATATACATATATATAGAAAGAGAGACAGAAAAACAAAGAGAGAGAAGATAGATAAATATAGATTTTTAACTATTAACCTTTTTGTTACAAATTTTAAGGTAAGTTTTTTTGCTTGGGAGCTTACAGATTTTTTCTAAGCACATGAAAATGCTCTCAGAAATCCTAAGATAAAACAGAGAGGCTTTAATGAAATCTTTGAGTCCAAGGAGAGAAGCTATCAGAGCAGGCAGGTGAGGAGTCACAAGTTTGCTTTTGAATGAGAAGAGTCCATGGTTAGAGAAAGAACAAGCTGCAGGAGTGAGAGACAGATAAGGTGTAAGGAAGAGGTAAATAATTTTTAGGAGGAGAGTATGTAGAATGTGGGAGAAAAAAAATGGGAAAGAAGCCATAAGAGTCCCACCAGAAGTTTCCAATAGGGTAAAAAATGGAGACATGGGGAAAGGTGGGCTAAATGCCTTGGTGACAGAGTCTCAATCTGAAGATGTCTCCAATCAAGAGGCTTGTCAGAGAGATGTTCAGGATCAGTAGAGGGATATACCCCTCTACCATGATAGAGAGAGAAAGGCTGTCTGACTCACTTGGTGTGACTTTTGCAACAGTAGTAGCCTTCAGCAGTCACAAGAAAGACAGTCCAGTCCCCATTGAGTCAATGAGAGAGAGAGAGAGAGAGAGAGAGAGAGAGAGAGAGAGAGAGAGAGAGAGAGAGAGACTGAGAGACTAGGAGGCAGCTCCAAGGCTCTTATCAGAGTAGACTAAGAGAAATGTATTGTTAAAACTGGTATAGGAAAGGAGAAGCAGCCAATGATATGGGCTCTAAAATTTGTAGTAAAATATGGTGCATGGCAGAAGGCAACAAAAGAAAGTTTTCTAAAATGAAGAGGGCCAAATTTAATAATTTGGTTCAATTAAGAGAGACAAGCAGCCCTCTGGAGAGCCCAGTGTTTTTCCTGGGTTTTCATGCCAAATATAAGTGATGGTATTAGGATTCAGTTCTAGGCCCTGGCCAATGTAAGTTGACCTGGCCCCACCCTGAGTTCTGACATCAAGTTCCATTTAAGAAAGATTTCCACCATTGACTTCTCTCTCTTTTTGTTCTTTCTTTCCCCCACACTGCTAGAAATCTTGCTCCTCAACCCTCTATCTTCCTTGTCTCAATCCCTCCCCCATCTCTATCCATCTATCTCTTCTGTTTCTCTTCATAATAATAAAGTCTTTAAACTTAGACACAGCCCACATGGGGCATGGGGTCTTTTTCTATACATCCATCACCATCTGCCAGCCATACTGGTACAGTTAGACAATGTCACTAGTACTGCCATTTGTTGGGGTGGGGTGAGGGTGAGAAGTTGGTGAAGATTTAGCTTCAGTTGCATCTTAACTGTTACTGCTCTGGCCATATCTTTGCCCAGTATCAGAGAGAAAAGAAGGAAAAGGAAAGCTTATACAGGCTCCCAGTGCCACTTATGGAAACCCCATAATGCTGTAAGCAAGCAACTGCACTGAAGCAGGGGTAACTGGGAAGAAAAGGTACATTATCTCATTTGAGGGATAAATAAACTTCCCCTTCCTTGGCATGCCTTCAGTTGATTCAGATTTTCTGAGTAGGTGTGGGGCTGGGACTCATGAAAGTAACTGACAGACCTATTTAGG
Source organism: Sigmodon hispidus (assembly GCA_004025045.1). Lineage (NCBI taxonomy): Eukaryota > Metazoa > Chordata > Mammalia > Rodentia > Cricetidae > Sigmodon > Sigmodon hispidus. Next base: position 13,417 of record PVIH01007193.1, read on the forward strand.
TTAACTCTTAGGAGAAGAAACAATAATGTGTAATGTTTTGAGTAGTTTATAACGTCAGGTTTTCACCCAGTGCCAGAAGTAGAACATAGATTATATTTTTGTCTTATTATTTGTTTTAGTTTTGGGGCACTTCTTTTTTTATTGTTTGTTTGGTCAGGAGGAAATAGCTTTACTTTAATGGGTGCCAACAGAACCCAGATGCATCCACGTCCATGTGATAATTTAAAACCTACAGAGGGACCTGCAAGTCGAATGCTTACTTTTCTTGTATTGCCAGGGAAAGAGAAGGTGGATCCTAAAGTGAATCAAGAAGAGGAGGTTTGTCCTCCATAGCTGTTAATCCTTGTAACATTAGTATTATATCTGTATTGTATCATATAATTTAAAAAGAAAAGAGAAATATAAGAAAGGAAGCAGAGGAGTTAAGAGCAGGAAACATGGTGTATGTGTGTGTGTGCGTGTGTGTTATATTTTTCACAGTTACTTACTTTCTTATTGAAAGAGCAAATTACTAATGCTTTCTTCCTGAACTAATGCAAAGGTCAAACAACCTGAGAATTACCTGCATGTGGAAATGTATCCTGAAGTTAATAGGAACAAAGTGCCCATCTTTGAGTTATTTTGACAACTAAACCCTAGAGAACAGAGAAAACTAAAAGACAGTTTAAAAAAAATATAATTACATTGGACACTAATGTCAGGAAGAGTTAATTAGGCATCAATGGGTCATAACTTATTTTGAGGATGTGGCATTTTAGAAAACCACCTAGACTGACTCATATTACCCTCAGACACTCAAGGTATAATTGTTGTCATTATCATTTTAATCGGTGCTATAATTTAATGGTTTTCCATGTGGTTGTTGTAAGGTCTTTTCTGCTGTTGAGGATTTCGATATTTGAAATATAGCTTGAGAAAATAGAGAAAATAATTACGACATTTCATAGATTTGATACTGCTCTTTGTGGTTAATGACAATACTGCTTTTCAAAATGATTATTATTGATAGAACAAGTGCACAATGGCTTATTGAGCTGCCTTGCTTAGCACTGTGGCAGTTAATTTTAAATGTCAACTTGGCAATATCTGTAATTACCTGGGAAGGGACTTCCAATGAGAGGTTACCTAGATTGGGTTGGTCTGTGAGCATACATGTGAGAGATTTTCTTAATTTGATTAATTGAGAATAGAAGACCTATACTAAATGTGGACAGTATTGTTGCATGGGCTAAGCCCTGGACTCAATGAAAAGGAGCAAGGGAGATGGACACACACATTTCTTGCTATCTCCTTCATGAACTTGAAAGCAATTTTACCAGCTGTCTGGTGCTGCTGCTATTATGTCTTGCAGGCAGTAGTGAATTCTAACCTATAATTCTTTCTCCTCTAAGTTGATTTTGTCTGAGTATTTTATCACAGTAACCAGAAAAGAAACAAAGACAGACACCATATTCTGTTTTCTTAGAGTTCATGGAAATTATTGAATGACACCAACATAGGTACCATAATCCTCCCATAATGTAGAACAGATATGTGACTGGGTACCAAAAGGGGGAATAAAAGCACTTGTAGTAGTTTCTACTTGGAAAGCAATACAGAAATAACTATAAATTATGTCCAGAATAATTTCTTGTCAGTGGTAGGCTTTGATTTTCTTGGTTAGAAATGATAGGTAAACCACAATGCACAGAGATTGAAATGTGTATACTTCTGTGACTAAAAATACCTACTTCCCTAAAGTTTAAAATGAACAAGGTATCAGTTCTTGATGAACACATTTGAATATGTTATAAAGGGATTATTTTTCCAGCCAGCAGTACAATACTTTTAGATAATTTCAAAAGAATCTATGCCAAAAATATTGCTAGCTATCCTTTATAGTGAGTCCAGTGGATTTTATATAGTGTTTGGTAAGAAATCTATCATTCCCCTTGGAGTAATGGCCAGATCTTTCATACTGTAATAGCTTTGATGTCTAGATTTTCAGTTAACTGAACTTCCTCAATCTTGAAAATGGGGCAAAGCATAAATATCTAAGAGGAAGATTTAGTTGGCCATATTCCGTTTTAGTAACAGCATATCAGGTTTTGAGTTTGGTCTCTTCTCTAAACTTAAGAACAGTTCAATATATTAACATCTCTTAAAAGGGCTGCATAGTCATAATAAAATAGCAAGGGTCCAGGTCCTACATCAGTGCTTTGAATTTAATTGGTTCATTTCTGAAACTTAGGCATTTTTGATAAGGCTTATAGGTGATGCTAATAGGTAGCCAAGACTGAAAACCACTGCATTTGTAATTATTAGATCAGTTGTCAAGACACAGTCTACCATACAGTTGTAGAGTCTATTGATGTCAGAGTGATAATGCACTATGGTTTTGCAAGAAGTTACCACTAGGAAAAATTGAATAAATGGGGAATGAAATGGAATTTCTAGGCTTCCTGTCTTACTGCTTGTGAATATGCAGTTATTTAAACATAAATCAAGATTAACACAATGTTTGAAGTGGTCTGCTAGTGAATTCCATTCAACTTACCTATGACACTTTAAAATCAAGTTTCTTGATCTTATCTCAGATTTAGCAAATTATAAAATCTGTGAAATATGTCTCTAGGTGATTTTGCTACAGCTGAAGAAACCAGTTTAGGTGCTTATTTGGTTATGTTTTGACTAAAGCTTCAAGTCTTTACTTAAATTGGGATTTAGACAGATGGACCTGCCAAGGTTCTTTTTCCTTTCAGTATTCTCCTGCTATTCTCATTTCACTTTTCTTAGAAAGGTATCTTTTCTTTTTTTTTTTAACTTTATTTATCTATTTATTTGCCTTGGTGTTTGCCTGGAACTAGAACTACAGACAGTTGTTAGCTGCCATGTGGGTGCTGAGAATCAAACCCATGTCCTCTGGAAGAGCAGATGGTGCTCTTAACCGCTGAGCCATCTCTCCAGCCCCCAGAAAGGTATCTTTTCATACCAAGATGCCATGATCATTTTAAACTAAATATACAAAAGTAAGATACTGTGAGTGTTCAGTCATTCAGTCCAACGAGTATTAATGAGAATTTGCTATTTACCAGATACATTGTAGTGCTACATGTAAGATGCAGGACAAGAAGTCTGTAAGATAATCATTGTAGGGATTGTTAAGAGACTTTTATGCATTTGTTGTTAAGTCTCAGGACTAATTTCATATAGATGTCTTTATTCTTTAGACACTGGAAAAAAGAATACCAAAGTGGAGAGAGACTTAATTTCTGATATGTATATTACTCATATGCATCATGGATTTTAACCATGTGAGTTATGCATCTGCCTGCTGAATGTGCAATCTGAAATAAAGTTGTTACATTGTGATAAAATATATACAGCATAAGATAAATAATTTAAAATACAGTTCACAACACTAAGAAGATATCTTTGTCTATCTCCTAAAGTGTTATTGTCAGACTAAAGTCTAGTAGTCACTTAACAATATTAAAGGATGTTTTTATTACACAATATGTGACATTTTAGCCATAGAAATTCCCTAGTCACAGAAGTTCTGAAAAAGAAAACAATTTAGGAGAAAAAACATTTACCAGAATTTTCCAAATCACACTATATAAATGAGTCTTGTGTTGTAATCCAACTTGCATAGGGCTGACCTTTAACTGATTCTGAAAGAAGTAATTATTAACAAAATTATATTGTGATAAAAAACAAAAATTCGGCTGTGTAGTCTGTTATACAGTTTGAAAGCTAGGGTCACCATTTACTAGCTAAATGACTTAAGATCAATAATTCAGCCTCTTGATGTCCCAGTTCTCATTTGTGTTATAAATATATTGATAGTACTAGAATGATAAGTTCATCATGAGTATTAAGAGATTAGTGTATGAGAAATACATAGAATATTACCTAGTATCTCTTCAGCCACCAAACCCACCCGGCCACTTACAGTCAAAAGTTTATTATTTCTTGAAAAGTCAATCTTATGTGTTTCATGTACATCATTCCACAAAAGTTTCACTGATTATTTATTTTACAGTTCACTAGTAAATGCAGTATCTAATAACTTAAATTTATTTTTATTATAATTACTTTTAAATTGAAAGAATCACACACATCCTCACTTGTAGATCTCAAAGTTTTACCTGAAAAGTGTTTTCCAGCACTAGATCAAAAAGAAGCACTCCCTGTCAATATTATTTTAGCAGTAAATGTATTGCTTTCAGGAAGACATACTTCTATTTTCCTTATACTTGATTAGATAATAGAGAGTTGATGGCAAATCCATGGGCAATCTAAATACATAACTAATTAGATGAGCAAATTGAAATTGACTAAATCCCTCAGAACTTTTGAAAAAAAAATAACATTTCAAATTGGCGAAACAAATACTTAGGATATAAGCAGGCTTTTAAATGCAAGGCAGTGTGCAGAGGCATACAAAAAAGAAACTAGGTTTCCCTGAAATTATAAATGCTAACCCTGCCCCTTAAAACAAGCAAAAGTCTTTTCCTATTGTCACTATCTGTCTTTGAGGACAAATAGTTTCACATTTTATGAAAGGACAAAAATTATCAAAAACATTTCCATGAAATGTACCTCTTTTGAAAAATTACTCCTTGAATCTGACTAAAAGAATTCTTTAGAAGCCACTGCTGCGATGATTCACCTTCACAAAAGAAAAAAAATACTATTCAAGATGCATATGTGGAGATATAAAATTGAAAATCAAAGATGATTTTTAAAATAAGCTTCAAAAAGCAAAGGGAAAGGGAGAAATTTGATAATTAAAGTCATAGGTGACTCAAGAGTAGAAATTACTTTCATTCACTATATTACTATGCAGCAGCAAACAAAAGATAGGAAAGATTTTTTTCCCCTGATTTTTTTACTGCTAGGATACTGAAGCATGTAGGAAGCCTAGACATTGATAGGATTTTTTTCTTTGATGGTAATTATGCAAGAGTAACAGGGGCTTCACTTCCAGATAAAGATGGACAATGAAGGTCAATTTCTGACCTGCCTTTTTGGATATTCAGTGCCAGCACAATTTAATTGGGATCAGGTAATTGCTCAGAAGGCTACACGGAGCACATTATCATCCCTCAGTGTCAGTCCTGAACACCTAGTTATCCTGATGTTGTTTGTCAAAAATTGTCACAAGGGAGTGCATTTCACTAAGAAAAATAACCTATGTGTCATTATTCAAAGCTTTAAGACCAAACTCTAAACTAATGAGAAAAAGAACTTTTGAGCAAAACAAACCTTTTTCTATCTCAGCTGACTAAATTTGTATAACATGGTAATACTATTTTTTTTATGTAAAATCAGTTGTTTAGGGTATATCGGTAGTCTTTGTTCCTCTAGATCATGGATAATAGCATCTAATGGATCCTTCACTGTTTCTGTCATTGAAGGAACAGATGTTTGCTTTGAGTATCTTCTGTACACTACTGATGAATTTTGAAAATTAAAGATGTAGATGCTATTTTAGGATTATAGTACTTGTTTTTCTTGCAAAAGAACTATCCTTTATGATTTTTCCCATTATTGAATTAGAAACAGAAAATTATAAAGTAGGGTGGAGTTTCTTTGTAATAAATATTGACTATAAAATAAATATAAGTGCTTAATAACAGTATTTTTATATGTAACAAAATCCTATAATTTATAATAGCTATGATGCAAATAGTGTTTGATCTTATTTTATTGAATTTTAATTGTTACCTATGACTTTTGAGTATGACTCATTGAAAAAAGACTTAAAGGTTAATTGGTGATAAGATTTCCAATGTATTCATTGTAGATAGTGAAATGAAGCAAATATTGCTCTGTGTTACATCTCTGGGTCTCAGGACACGGTAACAGGCTCATTTCTGATTTTGTAAATAAAAGCAGGGATACAGAAGCCACTCATTTTCTTTCTCCAGAATAGCTCTGTGCAATGTTCTGCTATATACTTTAAACAAATGTAGAAATGAAAATGAGGAAAATATTTTAAATGAAAGGCTTATTATTTTACTTAACATGTTTATATTCAAAGGAACTACATTAGTTTTTAACAACTGTTCATTGTTACTTATGTGGAAAGGGACTGAAAATCTTTGAGTCCTTGTAATGCACATGATTCAAATTATGGAAATTATATTTTATAAAATAAAATAAAGATCCTAAATGTATTCTATGAACAAAGAAGAAACCACATGATAAATTGAACTTAACTATCAGTAAAATGCATTTGTATGCTTCTTTTCCTAACTGAAGTTTCAGGAATTTTCATTGAATCTGTACATTTAAGGGAAGTCTGTTCCTGTACAGTATTGCAAATGCACACAGCTACAAGATGTATGCTCTTCTCCTTGAGTACTGCTGCCATCCTCACATCTGGAGATGAGAAATTGATGTCATCTGTGAGAAAGAACTTGATCATACAGAAGACTGTTTTATCTTTCCTCATGTGGCTTTAACAAAGTAATCAGTCTTGCTTTAACTGGGAAGCTGAGTTTATAGACTACAATAAGATTTAAATTGTAAACTTTAAATGACTAAATTAACTTAATTCATGTTATCATATCAAGAACTCTAAATTATCAGACCATAGGGAGAGTAGTAAGAATGCATCTTCAATATGGGTTAGTTAAAACCCATGATATATTTATAATTTTTTTAGCTGATAATTTTGCCTGGCTTTAAAAAGCAGGGTTTTTTTTTTTTTTTTTTTTTTTTTTTTTTTTTTTTTTTTTTTTTTTTTTTTTTTTTTTTTTTTTTTTTTGATCCAAGCCACATTTTGTATAGCACATTTATCTACAGTGCTGAAATAAAAAAAGAAAACTGTGTGTTCACAAGCGAGCTGTACTCTGTGCATGACCTAACTGTCAGAACATACGTTTATTTGGTGCTTAGTCGCCTGTCAAGATGAGGGAGTCCGTTTGATGCTCTGTCTTCCATGACTTTGCTCTCGCTGGCCTAGTCAGTTCTTGCCTATAAACAGAAATCACCCATATGCTGGAGAATGAGATACTAAACTAGGACAAGAGGCGCTGCTGAAAAGCTCATGCCACTATCCGCTGGAAACTAATTAAAATTATTGTTTCAATAAACCAGTCCTCTACTCATTCCAATGACAGTACAATGAAAAGAAATCGTTCTTTTTGTTTCCTTTGTTTCATACAGTGATTTGTGTGGTTAATTTATTACAGTCTTTGTTCTCAAGTGGAATAAAACAGGCCAGTGAAAGAAGCATTTTTCTTCTTGGCTCTAAAGTGCCTTTTCTTTTTGAACAGGTACATCTCAGCTCCCAATTGTCTTGAGGTGTGAAGTTAATAGCAGGGGTTGTAAGCATTTTTTTTTAATCAATGCTTTCTTAAATGGCATTCTGGTTATTTACATGTGAATATAGAGGCCACATTCTCTCTCTGTTAAGCAGCCAGGGCATTGGCACTAGTATAATTTATAGCATGACTAATTAAAATGAATTTGGTCATAATAATGTCCTGTATGCTATTTGTGAGAGAGAAGTTATTAAAATATTCAGTACAGCTACTATAAACTTAAATACAAAGTAATAATAATCATGCATTTTTAATTACATGTAATACCCATTTGGCTAATGTAGAAATATTCTTAAAATTGCTTAAGCTCAGCACAATGTTCTTTGTGCTTAGGTGGTGTCCAAAGATATTCTTCAAATGAGCTTAGCATTTATCTTGTTCCTGAGATATGATTGTTTAATAGAGAACACAGTATGTTCCTATGACTTGCATAGGGGCTAGTTATGAGGCATGTGAATCTGTTTTTCTTCTTGTAGGTATATTCTTTATCACATACGAATTTTCACAACCCACACTTGGAAATAACTGAATTTCTTTTGTTTTATTTTGTTTTGTTTAACTAGATATATAGCTTGCTATTTCCACAGCTTATTGGCATTTATTTTTCTGCTAACAAGACTGTCCCTCATTAAAAAAAAAAAAACACAAGATTTTAAAGACTGCCATATTTCCACCAATTTTTATTATAAGTATTTCAAGCACAAGAATATAATGAATATGCATCTGCCCTTTATTCAGAATTCACCATATATACAAGCTCTCTCATTCTTTCACTTGACTCTCTCTTTCTCTCTCTCTATGTATGTAATTATATAATTTTCTGAAGTATTTTTATAGTTAATTGCAGATGTCATCTTCTAGACAACTTCACAGCAACTGCAAGTGTAGGAAATTTATGGTACTAAGCAATGCACAATTAAGATTTATATTTCCCCAACTGTCTCACTAATTAATGTCCAGTTCAGTTCTTTCTCAGTCATGACCTTGCTACTAATCTAGAAGCATGCAGTACATTCAATTGTCAGGTGCACTTGCTAATCTCTAATTTTATAAAAATTTTTAACCTCTTTTATACTCTTAAAACATTAGTTCCATTTTAAATAACTTCTCAGTGTTTTTAAACCAATTTTTGAGATGGTATAAATTCATAGACAAAAACCATAAATAATGATCATTTATTTTTTATATAACAATTATTTTTATAGTAAGTAAAAGTTACAGTATTACAGAAGTTTTTTATAAATAAAGTCATAATTTTTTATCCGTGTACCTCCGTGTTCAAGCTCCCTACCCCCTCCCACTCCTTCCAGTTACTCTCTCTTCTCTGCATCTTTTTATTTATAAAGATTTGATCTTTATAAAAACAATTCTCATTTCTTTGCTATTTTATGCATAATATTACAAGAAGATTCCACCATTCAATTTGTTGGGAAGGTATTTAAGTTTTTATGTAGCAAGATACTTTCAATTGGTCATTGAGCACCAAATGGTCAACCCTGAAAACATACATATACCTAACATTATATGGACTGAGCCAGTTGTATTTAATATATACGCATGTGTACACACACACATACACACATATGCATATAACACCAATGAGTAGTAAAGGAATGCATGTATTTTTAATTGAAGATTCATATATTTCAATCACAATTTACCTTTTCTCATGTCCTACCCGATCCTCCACATATCCCCATTCATCCAAACCTCTTACCTCTTTTGAAAACAAACTGGAAAAAAAAAAAAAAAACTACAGGTTTTTTTTAAATCTAAGAAACACACACACAGACTCTCTCTCACATACACACAGACAAACAGACAGATATAGAGAGACAGAGACAGAGAGACAGAGATAGAGCAATCACAAAGACAAAATTCATAGAAACAGAAAATCAGAAGTCACATTATACAAAACAAAAGATTAAAAAAAAATACCAAAGCCAACTTATAGGAGTCCAGAACATATATAAAAACCTCATTGAGTTTATTTTATGTAGGCCATGTACTGCTGGACCCAGGGCTTACTCTTAAATGTGGTTTATATGCCCAGTGAGACACCGTTGGAGAAAACAATTTTTGTTTTGTCAGCATGCATCAATTGGAGATATCTATTTGCTTAGGAATGGGAGCATGTGTGTTTCTATTTCCCCCCTCAGTGCTAGGAACCCGTCTTGTTTGAAATGGTGCAAGTCCTGTATATGCTGCCAGTCTTTGTGAGCTTATATGAGAGAGTTAATCCTGTTGTGTCTGGAAGACACTGTTCCCTTGGTGCCATCTATCCCCACCAGCTCTTAAATCTTTCTGCCTCCTCTTCCTCACAACTCCCTGAACTCTGAAGGGGAAAGATTTAATGAAGACATCCAATTTAGGATTGAGTTTTCCAAAGTCCCCTATGTTCTACACAATGTACAGTTGAGGGATTCTGTATTAGTTAACATTTACTGCAAGAGGAAGCTCCTCTGATGATAGCTGAGCTCAAAACAGTAATCTATGAGTATAATAGAAAGCCAACAGAAGTCATTTTATTGTTGTGTTCTTTAGCATAACAATAGTATTTGGTTTTCCCCTAGTTTCATGGTTAACCTAGTCTCAAGTACTTGGACATCTGAACATTTTCAGGCATGAGGTCTTTCTCATAAAATAGAGGCTATAAATTTGAAGGAGAGTGGGGAGGAGTATACAGAAATATTTGGAGGGGGAAAAGGGAAGGGAGAAATATAACTTCAAAATTATAAAAAATAAAACAAAAAAATCTGTGAAAGCATGTATAGATGTGTGCAGGAAGGATTGTATGGGATGTTGTGTGCATACTCCTATGTGTGAGTGCAGACTCATGTGTCCCGTGCATATGAATATTAGAAGATAATTTTGGGCATTGGTTCTTATTTGAGGCTAGTTTGAATCTCTTGTTGCAGTGTACATAGGCATGCTTACTTGGAAGCTTCTGAAGATTCTCATGTCTCCACATCCCATCTCCTGGTAGGAACACTAGGATCACCATCATTAGTGTTTTATTGGGGGCCTGGGTGTTCCAACTGAGCCTCATGCTTGCAAGGCAAGTGCATCACTCACTGAGCCATTCCCTGGCTCCTATATTAACTTTATTAATATCGTCAATGAAGATTTATGTGTATGTAGAAATGGATGAAGGTTTATTACAATTCTGGGGTGATTATAGTTTTAACAGTAAAAGAAAGTAGGAACACGAAGAGAATCAATACAATTAATAAAGTTTAGAGATTTACAATTGTTGCTAGACAGCTTAGCATTATGAGCAAAGACTATAGGAAATAAATCTGCATCAATTATGATTTACAGATTGATTTTATAATGACAAAGCAATAGTAAATCTTCATATGAATCCATATGGCTTCAAAGACAATAACCTATTTATAGCTCATATATATCTGCATCTTTTCATTTATCAAAGCTATACTATAAACTTTTTGCATCTGGAATTTTTTTAAAAAATGATATAACACTGAAAAAATGCCTAGGAGAGCCTAAGTAAATGATGTTTTCAAAACCATACCTGTTTGTGGTGCTATATTGTAAATTAGATCATTATTCATGTGACAGAACTCTATGCAAAGTTTATTCTGATTAACTATTCTGAATTTTATATATTCATTATATTTATCAAGCCTGCCTGGCTTTTATTCACCATTTTTAAAAGTTCTATTTTCTACTTAATGATCCAGACAAAGTGCACATGATGTTTAACAATAATTCTTTACAAATTATATTTGTTTTTTGACTCTAAACTTTAGCGTATTATGACAAGTTTTGTGATAGATCTTCTTTGAGAATTCAATAACCTAAGAATAAAAAGCCACTTTAAATTCAGTGATTCCAACTTCATGAATCTTCTCATTAATGAGCTTTCTCAAATGTGTTTTAGGCAGAATGAAAATTGCTGAATATAAACTAAAACTGCTCAGAGAAATGATTTTGATTATGCACTTTTAAAATGAAAGTGAATGTACAATGATCCCAGTTCTCTCTTCAGTGCCCAATGTGCAGCTCAGGGGCTGCATATTCACCTAATTCTTTCTCCTCTCTAGTTATGCAATTAGTGTTGACTGACTGATAGATCACACACTTGATGTCAATGGTCACTAAACTAAATACACCTCTAGGAAGGCATACATACCAAACCATTAAGGTGCCTTCCTGGAGAGTAAAATCAGACATGATTTTTCAGTCAACCATACCTACACTGAGTTTGTGGTACAAAATATTATCTCTGTATGTCTGTGTCTACCTACATTTGCTTAGTGATTTTGTGTCTCTACAAAAATTGAAGATTTTTGTTAAGAAACGCAAATAGTTGTAGTTCACTAGCTCTGTTTTATGCTTTCTTTAAAAAGAATAAGTAAATTAGTTCACAAATTTTGTATGTGTTATTCAGCAGTGCTTAATATGTAACATTTAATATGTGATTTGACACTTCTACAACGGCTTTTTAAGTTACAGTTAATCTGAAGTAAAAGAAATGTTTCATACACATTTCTTTTGTATATGAAATGAAATATACAATGTTTTATATGTTGATTAGCTCATCAAGTCCACTGTTATCCAAACATCATATTTTAACATATAGATGATGTCCAATATGGCTTTTCAATATTTCTGGTAACACAATGAAATAAACCCTATCTATTTCAGCAGTCATTGTTCCATTGTTCATATTTCATCCCTCGAGTTCCTTGTGACCACAAATCTGATTTATATCTCTGGAACTTGGCCTATTCTGGACATTGTGTATAAATTTATTCACAAAGTATACAGCCTTTTATATATGGCTTTATAACAACTTCAAGATTCATGTTTTTGTGGATTTTTATTTGCTTGCTTTGTTTGGTTTTGCTAAATGGATTTTATTCCCACATTATACATATCCATTCACAAGTTGATGTAAATTTACATTGTATTTCTGAATTTGATCTTTTTTTGCTGTTGTGAATAATGCTGCTATAAATATATGTGAATATATTTTTTATTATTATTATGAACAAAGAAGTCACACTTTCTATCCTTGTATATCCTTATTCAAGGTCCCTCCCCCCCTCCCCTACATCAGGTCATTCAGGTGAATATATTTTATATTGGCATAATCTTCATTTTTTATTATTTACCTATAAGCAAAAACTACTAAGTAACATTTTTGAGGGAGTGCCAAATAATCATTTTACTTTTTCACCAAATATACTATAGTGTCAACTGAATAATAACATTCTAAGTGCAATGTCTATGAAGAGATTTTTCACTTCAAGTTCCATTGGAAATGCTTGGCTATATGTGAAGTTAAATATTCTAAATGTAACAATAAAATGATACTTAACATGACTGCTGTAATAAGTATTAATTGTCAACTTGATAGAATCGAGGATCACCTGGGAGATGAGTATTTGAGCATGCCTATAGAGGACTGTCATATTAATTGATATGGAAAGACCAAATTTAATTGTGGGCACGGCCTGGGTTGCAAGGTGTAGGAAGTTACTTGCATTTACCATTGTTCTCTGGTATTGTTTCTGTAGAGTAGTAGTTATCAATTTGCCTCACCATTGTTCTATTTTCCTGATTATGGGTATAATGTGGCCGGTTTCCTCAAGCTTCTGTCATTGTCATTTCCTTGTTATGATGAGCTGAAACATGAAACTGTGAGACAAAATAAACCCATTCTCCTTTAAGTTTCTTTTGTGATGGTATTTCAAAATAAACCCATTCTCCTTTAAGTTTCTTTTGTGATGGTATTTTAATGCAATGGAAAAGAAACTAAAACAATGAGTAACACTATCTTTGTGATTAACAACTATGTAATCATTGGTAAAAAAATTTAAGAGATTTTGGCACTAAAATTTGTAGGTTTATGGTTATGACTCGCAAGCACAATGTGAAACCAGATAGAAGCTGACAGTGGTGCCATCTATGACATGCACTGGGGTAAGGGGGCTAAGGCAGTCATCCAGGAAGTGGAAGAGGTCGTTGATAGTCTCTGCATGCATTAGTTTTTAGATAAAAGGCAATTTTTCATAATACCCATACTTAAACCAAAGAATAACTTCATCATTCCTCTGAGTCTGATCAAGGGACGCTCTTGCCATTCTCATGGAATTGGGGTCCTTGATATGGCCATGCTCATGTCAACAGTATACATTCATTCAGAACTTCATTGACTTTCCTTATAATATGAAGCACATTTTGTCACATATAAAATGGTATTATGGAGAACATTTATTGAATATACACTATATGCTAGACATACTCATTTGATCTTAACAGATTAGTAGAAACCTGTCAGACAGGTATTAGTGATTTCTATTACTATATTTTAATTATTATTCTACAATTCAATCATATTATCTTTTTCTATAAATGTTATTGTCACATCATTCCACTAAATGCCTGGCTGTATTTTGTGCTACTAGGACTGCCACAGTTGAGTTAGAAATAATTGAGAGATGGCATGTGAATTTTCATTGATAAAATACTGTGTCCCAAAAATATTCACCTTCAACTGGCAATGGTGGACATAACTATATTATAGATTGCATTTTATTGTTCATTTTGTTTCTTTCTAACAGGATACCATGTTTTTGAAGAAAAATATTTTCTTGTAACTTCTGATTTAAAAGTTTGAAGTCAATCTCATATCCTTAAATAAAAAAGAAAAATAGTTTTTTTTCATGTTTTATAGATTTAAAACAAACTTAACTACATATGACATCATTTAAAGCTTTTAAGCAGTTAAGGTTTTTGTAATTATTTTCTGTTTTTTGAACTACTGTTGCTAGAAGGAAAGTACAAGAAAAATAATATTAATTAATGTTTTTTTCTCCTTTTCTCGTCAAAAGTTTGTGGATATTGTTTTGAAAATAAGACACTGCACTGACTTGAATAACTAACAGAGAACAGAGCACTTAAACCTGCTCCATTTATCTATGTGCATCTACCATCTAGTCTCAGCTATATTTTAAAGAGAAAAATATGACACATGATTTCTGAGAGAGAGCATATTAAAGTACCATCTTATCTGACCTTGAAACAGAATCTCAAATCTGGCTTTCAAAATGTCAATTTAATTCATTGTCAATTTTATTACGTAATTATTATGGTGAGATAGTTATGATGTGATGTAGTCCGACTAGATAGTGACTGCTCATCCATAAAAGGCGTACATTAATATTGTATATTAATTATTATATTACCATCATAGACCATTTATGAGTTTCCCCTTGTATGTACATCTATAAGTGTAATTGTGTTGTGTTAGTGAGGTATTAGTCTTTGTAAAGAATCTCAAGTCACTAAAAGTGCCCTTCTTTTTATCATTCTCATTTACACTCAGGTATTTTGTGAAACCAGTGTCAAGGAATGGTTTCAACTTAGTTACTATAAAGTTTAAATATTATTATGTTATTGGCTTGTTTAAGGTTACATTTTAATGCAGTTATAAATAGCTAATTTTATTACTATCTGAGTGCTTGGGCAAAAAAGAAACATGACTACTTATAGAACGCTTTACTTGTGGTCAAAGTTTGGGGGTACAGTTCATCATGTTGAGAAAAGCACGGTAGTAGGAACATGAAGCAGCTGATCACATTGTACATATAATCAGGAATCAGAAAAAGATGAATGCTGGTATTCATCTTGCCTTCTACATTTTATTCAGCCCAGGAGCCCACTTCTTCCATACAAAGGTGCTGCCAAGATTAACATGGGTCTTTCCTTCTTAATTAAACAGATAGCTATAGCTCGTCCCTGAAAATCAGTGGTTCTCAATATATCTAATGCTGTAACCCTTTAATACAGTTCTTCATGTTGTGGTAGTTCCCGACTTTAAAATTATTTTCATTAGTACTTCACAACTGTAATTTTGCTACTATCATGAATTGTGATGTAAATATCTGTGATTTATGATGATCTCAGATGACCTCTATGAAAAGGTTATTCAACCCCAAAAGAGTCTTAACTCACAGGTTGAGAACCAGTCTTTTGGAAACATCCTAACAGACTCACATAGACATGTCTTCTGTCATTTTTCAATTTTAGTCAAGTTGATAATGAAGATTAATCATCACAACCTTATGTGCCAATTACTTCCTCTCTCTCTCTTTCCCTTGCTTTCTTCTTTCTCTCTCTTTGAAACAGAAGATGAAGAAAAAGGTTTTGGACAGTAAAAATGAGTCCTGTAAAAATGAGTCCTAGTTAGTTCCTTTTCCTCTTGTTTTAAGCTTTCAGAATGTTCATATTATTCCACTTTCATTTGTGGTACTACCTGTCATTAAGACAATGCTTTCTTCTTCTCCATTTGCTAAGGGAGCCCTGTGCTCATTCCTTCACAGATTCCTGTAAAGGCATCCTGAAGTAAAGCTGTAATCTCAGAAGGACTTTACCCATTTAATGATATTTCTTGTTTCAAGAAATTCGTAAAAGACAGTTGACAATACAGTGGTAAAACATTCAACTCAATATGTGAGCATTTGAAATGATATTTGTAGAGGAAAATATAAGTGAATGTATAATTATCTCTTAACATACAAATTCACTGAAATAGTGTGGAAGTAGTTCAAGGCTACCAGTATTTTGTTCCTAAGGAATTGTTTCCTTTCTTGGTTAGTTTCCTACAGGGAAGTACACATGTAGCTAAACACAAAGAAACTTTGCCTTGTTTTTACTAATTTTTTTCCTATTTGATTCCAGTAGTGCCCATTGACTTTCATTACTTATTAAGGAACTTCCATTGTTATTCCCTGCACCCACATATTTCTGTAACTAAGAAATTTGACTTTGAATTCATATAGTGAAAATTCTTGATCTATCACCAAGTGGTGGCTTTGGCATAACTGCATTTAGATTTAAAGATTACAGCTTATAACTTAATTATAAATCAGACTTCACAAGGGTTTAATTTAAATTTAATATTTTAATTCATCTCAATTCATGAGTTTGTGTTACATGTCCCTGCACTGAATTCATCCTTGTCATTACCTTGAACATCAGTGCTGTTTTAGTTATAGGCTGAGATATAATAAAAATGCAAACAACTTTTGTCTGAGCTAATGTTCACAAAGGATATATGTATGCCATCGGTGACATTGATATTTTGCAGTTTATCTCGGTTAATAAATGCCTCTGTGTGTGTGTGTGTGTGTGTGTGTGTGTGTGTTTAAAGATAGAGGGGGGAAAGAGAGGACATTTATGTACACATATGCATAAATATACACCTATGTGTCTTGCAAGGATATGATCTAAACAATAAACCCATTTAAAAATTTATCTGTGTAACCCACTCTCAAATGATCAAATAAAAAAAAATTTAACAGGAAACACATGTCATTTCCCACTATTATGCTCTGTACAAGAATATTAGAATATACAACATTATACAAATAAGAGTGCCCCAAATATGCACACATATGACACTTCTGCCAGTATAGTTATTTAGGTGTTTGAATGTTAGCATCTACCACTTATAGGAACACATAAGGCCTTCTGCAACATCTTTCTTTCTTCTCCTTATACTTTCTCTAATTAAAAATTGACAGTGTCAATGTGATTTTATTTAAGAAGAATCATTTAAATAAGATTATAGAATTTATGCACATATTGTGATTTTTCATATCACTGAAAAATTTCTATTTCTCATTATAGCTCATGAGATCAGCAAATACATATGCAATGTTTTCAAGAAAAAAATTGAAGAATCATTAGTGAACTTTGTATATAATTAAAGAATAATAGGAATGGATAAGTAATATCTCTCAGTGATTGATAATATTTATTTCTCTTGCAGAAGTTGAGCTTTTTGGATAAAATTTTAGTTTTATTTTTTATGTCTTATCATAGATATATAAATATGCATATATGTATATGTTTACATGAGCATCCTCCCACTCTTTCTCTCTCTGTCTTTCTCTGTCTCTCTTGCTCACACACACACACACACACACACACACACACACACACACACACATTACACATTTAATCTCAGGACTTGGGAGACAGGAACAGAGGAATCTGTGAATTAGTGTCTAGCCTAGTCTATAGAGTGAGTTTCAGAACAGCCAGGGCTACATAGAGACACCCTGTTTTGAAAAATTAGCCCCCCCTAAGACTAGAACAATAATATCTGTAAATGTATATGAGTATCATGTAAATGTATATGAGTTTTATTTCTCTGTCATCCTACTTTAAATCCCAATATAAATAGGGAGTTAGATACAGTTGTTAATATTCAAGAATCTTCAACTACAAAAATAATTACTTGTCATTTTGAAGTCAGTAACTTTGAATTAGAAGTCTTGTTTTCAGTCAATTAATACAAGAAAGGTTCAAATTTTTATTGTTTGAGGACATCCACATTTAAGTAGAACACATAGTGCTGCGTTTATTTATTTATTTAATTATTTATTTCTGAGTTTATTATTTTATTTATTTAAAAAGGGTTCTTTTCCATAAATACCACTCCTCTCCTTCCCTTTCTTCCTCCTAGTCCTCCCTTAGCCTCCCCCCAGCCCATCCCCCAGTCCCTTCCCCAAGGAGGGCAAGGAGTCCCAAGGTGGGTCAGTTCAGTTTGGCATATCCAGTTGAGGTAGGTCCAAATCCCTCATCCCAGTATTAAAGCTGGATTATGTGTTCCTCTGTAGGGAATGGGATCTGAGATGTCACATCTGTAAGTCAGTTCCTGGTATAGTCAACTGATTCTACTGTAAGAGATTCCACTGTAGTTACACAAATTCAGGTTGTGTAAAATGAGACTCAGAGCCAAATATCTGGGGAAGGCTGAAATATCAGAGACAGGAAGCACCACAGTCAATTCTCACCCAGCGGTCTTGCAACTTCCTCAGCCTCGCGCTCCTGGTCTCTTTTGCCTGTTGCTTCTGCCAGTCCCTTCTTCCTCTGCTGGGTTTCTACAGCCCTTATATACCCTATCCCATCCAAGTTAAGATTAAAGGCATGTAGCCTTGAACTCACAGGAACAGAAGTTATCGGATTAAGGGTGTAGGTCACCACTCCTGGCTTTCCCTGTGCTGGGATTAAGGGTGTGTGTGATTGACTCTCAGCTGTTTATCCTTGTATTCAATGATCAAGAATTTCCTGCCTGGAGTTTGACTGTGTGCTGCCTCTGATATTTCAGGATTTATTAAATATCTAACAAATATCCACACTCCATAAACAACCTACTCTATTTGATAATCATCTACCTTTGGAGGGTTTAGTTCCTTTCCCTGAAGGTTGTTTAGTGATTGTTTCTGATGCAGTGAGTTCCCAGTAGTTTCAGTCAGCCTTCTCTGTGGGTCTCCTCCTCATGATCCTGATCCCTTTGCTCATATACTCTCTCCTCTCTCTCTCTCTCTTCAGCTGCACTGGGAGCTCGACCTGTTGCTTAGCTATGGATCTCTGCTTCCACCTCTATCCATTGCTGGACGAAGGCTCTATAATGACAGTTAGGGTGGTCATTTATTTGATTATAGGGGAAGTCCTGTTTAGGCACCATCTCTACTATTGCTTCGAGTTCTAATCATGTCATCTTGTGGTGGGTTCTTGTAGGTTTCCTTAGCACCAGGTTTCTTTCTAAGCCCACAGTAGCTCCCTCTATCAAGATATCCATTTCTTTTTTCTCCCTTTCTGTTGTTCCTCTCACTCAACCATTTCCTTCTCTCATGATTTATTCTCACCTATTCTTTCTTGCTCACTGTTAGGATCCCAATTTATTCAGGAGATCTTCTCTATTTCCCCTTCCCAGGGGAATTTCAGGATGTCTCTCTTACATTCCTTCCATTTCCAAACTGTTCAGATGTTGTAGTTTGCAGCCTGGATAATTTTTGCTTTATGTCTAAAATCCACTTTTGAATGAGTACATACCATGTCTATTTTTTTGTGTCTGTGTTGCCTCACTCAGGACGATACTCTCCATATCCATCCATTTGCCTGTAAATTATAGAATGTTATTTTTTCTTACTGCTGAGTAGTACTTCATTGTGTATATGTACCACAATGTATAGTCCATTTTTCAGTTGAATGGCATCTATGTTATTTCCAGGTTCTTGCTATTATGAATAGTGCTGCTATGAACATAGTTGAGCTAATGCCCTTGGGGTAAAACGTTTGTGCACCCTTTGGGTATAGGGCTAATAGTGGTTTTGCTGGATCATTGGGGAGAATGAGTCCCAGTTATTTGAGGAACTGTCATACTGCTTTCTAATTGTGGCTGTACTATTTTACATTTCCTCCAGCAATGGAGGAGTGTTCCCCTTGTTCTGCATCCTCTCCAGCATAGGCTGTCCTCAGTGCTTTTGATATTAGCTATTCTGACAGGTGGAAGATGAATTGGGAGTGTTTTATCTTTAAGATGGTGTTATTTAGCTATTTAGTTGACATAGTTATTTGGAAAAAGATGGAGCCTTGCTGTGGGCTATTCTCAGCCTAACTAGATTGCCCCACTTTGATGTACTTCCCACTTGAATCTTCACTGTGTTTTTTCTCTTACATAAAATAATTTTCTTGTTTTAAAATGTTTGAAATCAATCCTAATTAATGGTCAAATTCCCAATTTCTTTGTTGTACTACACTTGAAATACAGTATCTCTTCCATGAAAAATCATAGAAAGTAGTATGCCATAAAGCACCTGAAATCTAAATGGAATCACTTATTAGTATCTACTTTATGTTGTGAATGTGTTGGTGAAAGAAAGAAGGTGCATTTATATACCCATGGTAGGTAGATTAAGAATTGTGGGGAATTTTAGAGAGAGACCTAGAGTGTTTTCAAGAGCTGTGAGCTTCAGCGTATGCATTCTATCCCACTGACCTTTGACTTTGTCACTGTTACTTTCAGTATTTCTGTATTTATTAATCATCATTGAGGTTGTTTAAAAGCTCATAAGGTTTAGAAGCTGAGGAATTATTGAATAATCAAATGATGGTAAGAAGAAGAGAAATGAGAGAATTGTATGCTTTTATATGCTGAAGTGTCTGAGATAGAAATAGTCACCTAGTAAGAAATAAAATCGGTAAAAACACAGCTACTATGCCATTTCATATTGCTTTCTTATTTATTCAGTTATTATATACTGAGTAGAATATGTTGCATGAGTTCAGTGTACTAGGGAAATAGCATTCACTGGGGCTGCAAAGGCTTCTGGGATATTTTAGTCTGCAATCATGGACCAAAGAAGTGTACATTTTCTCTTGTATGTGGATGTTTTCTTTTAAAATTTGTATTTGTGTTTCAGTGCAAATAACCACAGAGGAGAATCCAGGGAAGTAAGAGACCAATGACAAAGAGAGTATCATCCAAAGAACGGAAAATAGAGTACATTTTTAAGAGATATAGAGAAGCTAGAATAAAAGTCCTGAGAAAGGATGGAGATTGGAAGATGTTGTAAGGGGGACATATGGGAGGAACGACTAATAGTAAAGGACACTTGACAAACTACATGGAAAATTACAGTTGTAGAAACTTTCTAAAATATATACATATGTATTTCAATCTAAATTTACTAAACATATAGTAAGAGAACTAATGCTTCAGCTTGACATTTTATGCCACTGAGTAAAACCTCCAGTGCCAGAAATGAGTTACATATTGTTGAGCCACTGGCCAAAATGGTTCCATGGATCCCCTCCAACATGTTGTTGTTAAACCTATTGTTGCTCTACACAAGTTGCTGGTAAAGCCCTATTGCTGAAGATAGACTAACTTAATGTCATTAAACAAGGAGAAATTGAGCTGATACTAAACTAGAGTTATACATTCATAGTACTGTAATATACTCTGCAATCTATCAGAGAAAAAATTTAATCAACAATTTAAACCACCTACACCCTGTAATATATAACACAGACCCCCTGCAAGATATATTGACATAATAGTGGCACAGATATTATGGGAACAATCAACCAGATTTTCTCATTGAATTTAAGGCCTACTATATGAGATGGAGCCCATAGGTCATGATCCTGAAGGAAAAACTACTACCATAATTCTGATAAAGCAAATAACCATTAAATGTCTTCTAATGACACATTGCTATATCCATAGAGCAGAGAATCACTCAAACCTCATAAAAGTACTTTCTTCTTTCTGTAAATAGTAATCAGCAATGAGACCCATAACTGGGCAATGTGCAGAGAGTGAGGGACTTCGGAGCACTACCCTCTAAATAGAATGTCTCCATCAAACTCCTCGCTTCAAAGCTATACTGAAGATGCATACAAAATTAAAAATGGGAAGATTGTAAGATATAGATGTGATGGACAACTCCAAGAAAAAGTATCTTCTAGACATAATGAGGTTGATACACATATAAGCTCACAGAGACTATAATAGTACACAAAAGACCACACAGGTTTAAAAAAAAGACCAAAATCCCAGCACTGCAAAGGGTAAGTGGACACAAAGTTCCACCTTTATCTAATCAAAAAGCTGTTTGTAATTGTTACCTGTGGAGAAAGGAAAAATGGATTTATCAGCCACACCCCAGGGCAGGCCCCATGCTCATTAGTAGTTGGCCATATAACAGACTTCATAGATTGTGTGTGTGTGTGTGTGTGTGTGTGTGTGTGTGTGTGTGTGTACTTTTCTTTTGGTAATTTTTGTCTTATTGATTTTTTTAAGTTTGTCTGTATTTCTGTTTTTTGTTTTGTTTTCTTCATTTTTTTTCCTGTGAGAGAAAAAGAGAGAGAAAAAATTAGTTGCATGGGTACAGGGTGTTCATGATCTTGGAGTAGCTGGGGGAAGAATATGATCAAATATATTGTATAAACAATTTAAAGATAAATAGATAGATAGACAGACAGACCAACAGTTGAATGAGAGAGTGGCTAGAGAAATGATGATTCACTAATTAAGAGTATTTACTGTTCTTTAAGATGACCAGAGTTCAGTTCTAAGTAACGACACCAAGTGGTTCACAACCACCTGTAAATTCAGCTTCAGAGAACCTGAAATCCTCTTCTGGTCTCTGTCCTTACAGATACACATCTCCACCCAACACACACACACACACACACACACACAAAGAGAAACAGAGAGGTGGGGGAAGATGGGGAGGAGACCTGTTATTTAGAAAATAAAAATAAAAATAGACCAAGCTGGACAGATGTCTCCCATATGTAGAGGTCCTAGTTCAGTCTCATGCAGGCTTTTATGGGGCCCCTAGCAGTGGGATCAAGATCTATCCCTGGTGCACAAGCTGGTTTTTGAAGCCCATTACCTTTGGAGGGACACCTTGCTCAGCATTGATGCAGGGTGGGGCTTGGACCTGCCTCAACTGAATGTTCCAAGCTTTGCTGACTCCCCCTATGGGAGGCCTTAGCTTTTGGAATAAGGTGATTGAGAGTGAATTGGTGGAAGACTAGGGGCAAGCAGGAGGAGGAATGAGAGAGGAATATGGGCTTGGTATGTAAAATGAATTTTAAAAATCTGAAATAAAAAATAAGACAAACCTCTTTTGTAAATAGACAGTATGGAATGAGAATTTACACACCCCAAAAAAAATCTATTGTTACTGAAGCTCTTAAGATGAGAAACGGTTGTCAGAAGGCTTCTATTATTTAGAGAGAAGTTATTGGTTATAGACTAACTTTTGAAATCAGTTTTCTAATCCCATTGTCAAATCAAAATGAAATTTCACATATAGTCAGCTAAAGATGTGCATATAAACACTAAATAAAACTTTCTGCTACAAATTTTCTCTAAGAATTGTATGTTATTTATTCCATTAAAAAATAATCTGATAAAAAAGAATATGAAACTTTTTCAATATTAACTCAAATACTATGGAAAAATCCATATTTCTGTATTTTGTATTGTTTTGGTATCTGAGAAAAGAATTAAATATTACAATTAAAATTTGCTTTTAAAATCAGCTATATTTCAAAATCACAGCAGACCAACTTTAAGTTCAATATGTGTATACTAATAATAATTCAGAGCATATTTAAATGAAAAGAAATTTTATTATCTCACAAAAGTGCATAATCATGTATGTGGGATATGTGGAAAATAGTTTGTTATTTGTTATTAGTATTCAATATGTGACTCTTGAATTACCATTGATCTTCTCAGGCTTTACTTTAAAAGACTTGTTGATGTGCAAACTCTAAATAAGCTTACCTTACTTAAAAATCAACAATGTATATTTTTAAAATAAAATAAAAAAAGATGAGAAACTGGCTTCTGGTAATCCTAATCATTTTGGCTCAGCCAGTTGTCCGCAACAGGCCAGTTAAGAAACAAGCCACAGTGAAAAGCAAAGAAGGTAGATATATTCACTGTGACCACATTGGGAAGTGGAACAAAGAGGTTTAGTGACCTTCTGGTATGTCTTTGAGGCCTTGACATGAAGTTCAGATTTTAGTTTTAGAAATCTGTATAAGTAAGCAGGTGAGATCAAAGTGTAAATTCTCATAACTGATAAATTATTGTCAGGGATCAGTCAGAACTTTAAAATCTCTTCTAGGAAACAGATTCTTCTCTAGATAGACAAGACTTCAAGCCTTTTTGTTTTTCCAGAATGAAGTTTCTGTGAAAATTCCAATACCAATTTTTCATTTGTCTAATACTTAAAGAGAAGGGTATCATTCAGTGATGGAACTTATCTTGAGCTGTCCATGGTAGGGGTGGGAATATTCAGTGGTGTAGTTATCCCTAAATTGCTCAGGGGACCTCTCTTAAAATGCCAATGCCCCTGTGAATAATTCCAATAAAAATATTGATTCAACAAGCTGGATTTATATCAAATTCTTTCTTTTGTTTGTCAATATTCTCTCTACTTGGCCTAGATGTAGGTGTGTTCCAAACACCACCCGGAGTTTGCTACTGAGTGAGCCTCCAGGCGTGGCTTTGCACTGCACGCCATGTGGAAGCATGACCCTGCCCCCACCCACAGAGCATACTCTTAGGCACGCCCCCAGGAATGGCATGCCCCTAGGCATGGTGGCCATAGGCCCACCCACTCTCTTAAAAAGAAATAACACATGGCAGTGGATCTTCTTTGTGCTTTCTCTTCCTTTCTTCTTTCTTTCTTTCCTTATTTCTTTCCCTCCCCCCTTCTCTGGATATCAAAACCCCCTAAGTAAACTCTGTGAGGCACCTGACAGCAAATGTTTCATGTCTCTCCCACTTGCAAAATACTAATGATAGATAGATGTATCTTTACATCTTCTGATGAAAAGTCATGTAACATATGATCACTGAGATAGATTCTCCCAATTACCAAGCTAAGCACTTTGATGGTATTCTTTTAATATTTACTTTAAAAAATTTTAAATTATGTGTATACAAGTAGCTGTGGGTAACTATGTGCACATAAGTACAGATGCCATAAAGGCCAGAAGAGCTGAAGTTATAGATGTTCTGGCTCCACATGGGTGCTGGGAACTGTACTTGAGTTCATTTCAAGAGCAGTATGTATTCTTAACAACTGAGCCATCTCTACCCCAACATAATATTTATCTTATTCTCTGTCACCATGTACTCTCACTTTATTTTCTTATTCTAATCATCATATAATATTAATTTGATCATTAGCCCTTTTCTTTTCTAATCTCAAAATATCTCAATGCCTTTTCTTACAATTTTTACTATAATTCATGTTTCTGGTAATTGTGGATCACAGAGAATTTTCCCTGACCCTAGAAATGACATTCGCAAGCATTTGATCTTCACATCTTCAGGACAGATCTATTTGATGACAAAGACTACAGAACAAAACACATTATCCTGTACATATTCTCATCATAATTTCAACTCATCTCCAACCACAGTTTTTAAATTCTTGCCACATGCAACTCCTTACTAATTCCTGAACATAGCAGACAATTAGGCTCTGAGGCCTTTAAAGATGTTTGCACAACCTCTTCTCTTAATTACTAACCACAGTTTGTCTCATTGAACCTTTTGCTCTCATGTTTGTCATACTTCAAATGCACCTTGCTTTCTTCCTTATAATTATGTCGCTTTTGCCTGCCTCGCCCCTCTTCAGAATTCACTGTATGTAACTTGCCCTTTGTGCCCTGCCCTTTATTATAAAATTCCATGGGCTTTGGAAATTTGTTGATTTATATATTCCCTTTATGTCTTGTTTTTATACTTTCCTTCAGTTAGGATTAAACATTTGTTGTTTTGAATTCTGTCTACTGTCTGAAACTGATGCAAGAGACAGTGGGAGCAGAAAGACAAAGGGTTTGCAAAAAGCATTTACAATATGTTTGGTATGTTAGCTCTTCTTAATCAGCTGTGTGTACTCTCAGAAGATTGATCATTAATAATTATCTTATAGAAGGTATCAAATAATACATTCAAGCTTTGGCTACAGGAAGCCAAATGTGTACATTTAAAAAATGAATATTTTTAGTAACAATGTTCAGGCTCCTGGTTAGCTAGATACATAGGTTTATAGTAGCCATTTTTAAAAACATACTTTCAAAGACTTACATTAATGAAGCAGAAGACTTATGATATTAGACCCACTATTACTACTTACATGGAATTAATTCATTGTGCAATTATTGATTCATTACTCACTGGTAATTAGGTACAATTAAGCTTGAAACTAGGATATGTTTTTTACTCAATTGCTAATTGAGTTCATGAGTCAAACAAAGCTCCTAAATTATCTGGTATTTATTTTTGACCGTTTTTTGCAAATCTTGACACTAGTCACACATGCATCTAAGGATAAAATACTAACAGGTTTTCATCCTTTATGTTCCAGCCCTTTACCCTGGTTTGGTTTTATTACACAAACCAGAACACATGCAGGCTGTAATAGGAATGAGAATCCTGCCGGGCTTCTCAGCCAATAATAAAAAATATTTTTGTAAAAATGAAAGTGTAGAAGATGGCAGGCATCTGTTATTTAAAAACAGCAGAACTATATTTAAATCTAATTATAGTGTAAGGACTATGCTTTGAAACAAGGACAAATTTATCTATGGGCATATAACTAAAGCAAAACTTTTGTGTTTTGCTTTCTTTTTGCTGATATGAGATTGGATAACTGCTTATCATCCTTAATTATAGACACAATTGTTGAAAATGTAATATTTTCAAATATTTATGAACCACATAGATAAAGTAACTGGACAATTCTGAGAGCTTTTCCCTTGAATTTGAGTGGCTTGAAATGCAGGCATATCACCTCTACAAATCCACAATAGATATATGATAACAGAAACCTGTGGTGATATGTTATATATTTAATAAAGCCAGTCTTAAATATCAGAGAAGAGATCCACTCACAGTCAAGCCAGGCAGAGGTAGTGCACACCACTAGTCCCATCATTTGGGAGGCAGAGATCATTCTGGATCTCAGTGAGTTCAAGGCATCACAGAGCAGTGATAACTCATACTTTTAATCCCAGCATGGGGATCCAGAGGATCTCTGTGAGTACATGGCCAAACAGCCAGGTAGTGATAGCATACACCTTTAATTCCAGGATGAGGAAAGACCAGATGTGGTAACCTACACTTGGAATGTGGTGACCTATGACTTTAATCCCATAACCCCAGAGAGTGAGATCTTTCTGTGTTTCTGTGAGTTCAAGGCTAACTTCAAAATAGTAGTAGCTCATATTGTTAATCTTAACCTGATTGTGATAAAGTTGGGTGAAGAAGGTATTTACAGCTGGCATAGGAAGACAGAGGGGGCATGAGAAGAGACGAGGAGTGAGGCTGAAGAAACTGGAAGATAACTGGGTGAGATTTGACTGTGATGTTTCTCTCTTTGATATTTCAGCCTTTCCCAGATATCTGGTTCTGAGTTTCTTTATTGACAACGAGAATTCGGGCAACAGGAACCAGTAACACAGTTGGAATGTTCTCTATCTAAAACATATAAAGCACATAAAAATTTTAGTAGAAATGAAAATAAAAGTAATTGCACAGGATTTCTGATAAAGTAAATTTGATTGATGTTTTGCTAAACAGGGTGTATTACTATGGAAATCTATTATCAGTCAATTGCCGAACCAGAATTGAATCACCTGTTGTCTGTGAAGAGAATTAACTCATAGTAAACGGAAACCACCTGAATTTATGGCTTAGTTTAAGACAATGGGGGTTTAGCCCTAGGCTCCAGGCATCCAATAGTAATTCACAGCATGAAGAAAGACATCCCATATCAAATGCAAATTAATTTTCTATATTTATATGTTGCCATATCATTGAACATTTCTGTTTCCTTTTTTAAACTACCAGAGAAAACACTGGATACTCAATCTTGGATGGAGAGTAGATCATGGTCTCAAAACACCCCAAATATGGAAATGACAAAGAAAAATACTACATGTTCTGTATTGGTATTTTTTTTTTGGTATATAGACCAGGCTAATTTTGAATTTTCAACAACTCCCCCGAGTTTGCCTCCTGCATTCTGGGATTACAGTATTAGTAGTGCAGTAGATCAAATCTGGAGCTTTGTCCATGCTAAGCAAGCACTCAGTCAATGGAGCTAGGTACCCCAGACTAAGAATAAAACATACTTTAAAGAAGATGACTTCATTCTTTCTGTGATAATGGGAAATTTGCAAAGAAAACTTGTGGTTTGTCTGTAGAAGGGTTCCTTAGTAGAAATTTGCAGTGGCCATAGTGCATCTGTGGGCCTACTATGTTAGTGCAAGATGTGACCTACTATGCTTTCTTTATCTCTATCTGAGCCTAATGTGGCTTGAGAAGCTTTAGGTTTTATTTTTTATGTTTCATGTATTTTAGAGTAAAGAGAAGTTTGATTACTGTATGGTTTTTTTTCTTATCTATTCTGAATGTTTTGCTTTTTATATAATGTTTGATATTGATTTTCAACAAATAATAAAAAAATGAGGTACAAGATCTAAACAAAAAAAGAGAAAATAACAAATTATGCAAAGGGGAGTTTAGTGTTTTACATGACAAAGAAAATAAATTTATTCTTAGTATCATTAAGAGCTTTCTGGAGCACTGAGCTCTCTAATGAAACAGCATTCAATGTTAGCCAAAAGTAAATCTTAGAAACAGTGGTTGAATATCAAGAAAATTAGTCAATGTAACAGTAATATTAAATTTTTTGGATTATGTGATTATCTTACGTGGGATTTTGGACCACAGATAGCATCATAACTCATTGTCTATTTTTAATATTTTCTGCAATAATTGTTTTTAATTTTTTTTGGAAATTAAGATTATAATTGCAAAATTTCTCTCTTCCCTTTCCTCTCTTCAAACCCTTCTATATACGTCATCCTGCTCTCCTTCAATTTCATAGCTTCTCTATTTTCACTGATATGCATATATGTATGTATTATGTATGTTTGTATGTATGTATGTACAAATGTATGCATTCCAAAATGTAAACTGGTTAGTCTTTAAGATTTTACTTGCATGTCAGTTTTCAAGACTGATTATTTGATACTAGAGAATTATTAAAGTTTTTTTATACAAAAAAGAAAATTTGCAAACCATTTCTACTTAAATTAAATAATTTATAAGGTAACACATAACCAAAAATGATAGCCCCATAGGACATGTATTGGTCATAACTATGCTCCCATTATTTTTTTAGATATATGAATGGATAAACTTTTCTTTTATCTTTGGCCTGGTACTTGTTACTCCTACAAAATCTACCATTGTTATATATGATGCCAGAAAAAAATTTCAAGATTATTTCAAGTTCTTTATGACTTTTTTGGAAAAATCTTTATTATACTATTACTATCAGTAGCAAAGAATCAAAAATTCACACACTGAATGTGTTCTATCCTGAAATATTTATATATTGAAAAATAAAATATCTGACCAAATATCTTCTTTCTAATAAAATGTGAACTATAACACAGTTTTTAAAATTACAAATTCTACAAGAAGAATCATGTTGGGGAAGACATTCATTACTCAATCAGTGCTTCTTTGACTTTAATATTCTCTTTTATAGCCTGACAATCACATTAAAACGCAAATCTCTATTCAGAAGATTGTGGAACTTGAGAATCTAAATTTATAATAAGGTCTCAGGTGACACCAATGTTACCTGTTCACGGACAAACTATTGTGAAATGAGATATGAAGTGAAATAAAACATGAAATGAAACCTGAAATGTTTATTTATAAATAGCCATTGTTAGGACAGTAATGTGTCTCAGCAGGTAAATTCACTTGTTGCCAAGCCTATCACGTTGAGGACCTGAGTCTGATCCTTGGGCCCCATGTGAGAGAAAGATGGATTTGTCTCCTGCAAGTTGTTCTAAGTTGTTCTCTAACTTACAGACATGCGCGTGCGCACGCGCGCGCGCACACGCGCGCACACACACACACACACACACACACAGAGCCTGGCTCATGTGTATGCACACATACATATCCATAAATAAATGTTATAAATTTTGAAGCTATATATAACTAAATTGTTGCACATTTATTGAACTGCTGATAAATCTTAGGTTTCTAAAAACGTCCAAATAGGATATATACTTGCAATAAAACACTGTAGTGGTAAACTGACAGGAGACCAAGATAGGATCTTTTACCTCAAATGACACAGAAAATCTAGACCTCACAGATAATAGATAAGTGGAACCACAATTTCTTTACTCTCAGATGCATGTCCTTTAAAACATAAATTCTGTTTCTTATATATTAAAATTATGAAAGCATGCCCTCAATAAAATATTTAGAAATTTATTAACCTTCAAAAATATAATTGGTTACTCTCAAAAGTAAATGCTTTACTCAACTCAGTAAAAATAAAAGAAAATACTATATTTGTGGAATGTATTTATTAATAAAATTATCTTCCTCAACAACTGAAATAACTGATTATTCAATAATGAAAAAAATTGATAGATTACTTTGTTTACTTCTTTAGAAAAAATTTGATTTTATGACAAAATAAAATGCTAGGAAAACACCACAAATACAAAACCTCAATATTATTATTTTGTTGCTCAAGATAATTTCTTTAGCTAAGTCGAGTTTGTTTGCTGGTTTTTAAAATCTGCTAGAAGCAGCTTTACTCCAGTAACAAGAGTTTTCAACTGTCTTATTATATAACAATTAAAATTTATCAGATTTTTTTATTTTATTGTATATATGAATATAAATGCCACAAATTCATTTTGTACATTCATTATTTTAATTTTTTATATATATACATATCCTCCCTACTGCGACCACAGGCATTGGACCACCTTACTAATGGAGTTTCAATAGGTTGTAAGCTGTTATATGTGTGTACTGGGAATTGAACTTGAGTCAGATAAATGAGTAGTACATGATCTTAACCACTAAACCATCTCTTTCTCACAAATTCCCAAATGTAAATCTAAGAAAATTATTTTTTAAAGATTTACTTATTATGTATACAGGGTTCTATCTGCATATCTCATTACAGATGGTTGTGAGCCACCATGTGGTTCCTGGGAATTGAACTCAGGACCTCTGGAAGAGCAGTCAGTGCTCTTAACTTCTGAGCTATCTCTCTAGGCCCCAGAAAATTATTTTTTACATGCACAAATGAAATTGTCTGCATGAGTAAGACACTACCTCATTGTAAATTTTATCAAACT
Organism: Sigmodon hispidus; assembly: GCA_004025045.1. Classification (NCBI taxonomy): domain Eukaryota; kingdom Metazoa; phylum Chordata; class Mammalia; order Rodentia; family Cricetidae; genus Sigmodon; species Sigmodon hispidus. The sequence goes on from PVIH01007193.1 coordinate 44,292, forward strand.
AGAAATAAATCATTCATCTCAAAATTAAATCAGATTATATTACCACAACAGAAGCCACATGTATCCATAGGGACTGTAAGGAATTTCCTGAGTTTAAGGAGGGAGTTGTAATATTTTCTGATGAGCAATTTATCATCAGTTCTTCCCTGTTCTGTGCTCAACACTTACTACCCTAAATTATATTAATTTTTATGAGAACAATAAATGTAATCTTTTCACAAGTTGTTAGAGTGTGATGCTATGATGTAGAGAACATATAGTACAACCAAGTAATATAATTTAGAGTGTGAATTAGGCTCAGAGCATTAAAGATATATTTTTGTTTTCATTACTGTTCATATCACTTGAGTATTGCTTCATAGATTACAAAATGCTGCTTCATATGCTTTTTATATCACAAATTATAAGATGCCAGAATTTTAAGTTATAATATATTTTAAAATATTATTTTAATATTATATAAAGCTTTGAGTTTTCTAGGATTCTATGTGTTTCCATAGTACTTATAATTTATGAATTGCTATAGATTCACAAACAATATTTTCTTTTGAGAGCTGATAATAGTTGTTGACATTTTAACAAAAGGCAACTAAATCTACATTGAGCTCAGAATATTAAACTGAGATTTCCTTTTTAAAAAATCATGATAGCTGGTGAATTTCCTGATACCTATGCATTCTTATTATATATAATATTATATAATATATTATAATATACTTACATCAGTTACCTCCTTCTCTTTTGTCCCTCAAACCATTTCCATGTATCACACCTATCAGTTGCCCTCTTTCAAATTCATGGCCTCTTTTTCATTAATTGTGTTGTGTTGTAGATGATCTTTGACTTGGCTCCATAGTTCTGAAATTTTACCAGTTGTGGTTTTCTATAATGGGCTCCAACTGTTGTAAATAATGCTGCTATACAAGCATCCAAAGGAAGGGGTTGACCAAGCATCCTATCCAGCAATTACATCCATTCACCACAATGACCAGCATGTCATAATAATCCAAAGGGTCTAATAGTAGCATACACATATACCTTGGTGGCAATAGTTCTCTAATAGGACTTAAGATCTGTTCAACAAAAGGGAAATCAAGATTCATACTAGAAATCTAGTCAATTAGCCACAGCTAATGAACTCATTGATCTTGTAAGAGAATCTACAGCTGCCACATTACTAAACCAACAGAATCTCTAACAACATTCTAAATATGCATTCCTATACCCGTAAAGAAATGTAGTTCTCACCTTTATAATTGTTTAAAAGGGCAAAGTAGTTATCTTTCATAGGAATTTACCTGGAAATCACAGTGCTAACTAGTAAACTTTAAGCTAACCACTCTTATTAAATAATAGAATCAATTTAAAAGACAAAGACATAACATATAAAATCAAAATCCCCTCAATTCAGTTTTAGTTTAATGTGTTTTCATTGTCCTAATGTATCAACAAAAGCAAGGTACAGAAAGGGGGCACATTTTTGTTTGTTTGTTTTTGCTTTCCTTTTTTTCAGATAAAGTTTCTCTGTGTAATTGTCTTGGCTATCCTGGAACTTGCTCTGTAGACTAGGCTGGCTTTGATTTTACTAATAAGAAATTGCTTCTGACTCCAAAGTGCTGGGATTAAAGGCATACGCTTCCACTGCCTAGTGGCATCTTGTTATTAAGAAAAGAGAGTAAAACTATAGCATTATGTCCTGAGATATTGAAAGATGAACAGAAATGAGGGCCTATATATGAAAAAGCAGTCACTGATTTACAGAAAGAATAATCTATCCTTGTGCTTGTGGAGGTGAAGCATTATCCCTGGAAAAATGATTATTTTGTTTATTGTTATTTCTTATTGCATGCAGCTAGACAGGCTGGGCAGCAAACACCATCAATTCTCTTGTCTCTGCCTCCACAGCACTGGGGTTATATGCCTGGATTTTCACATAGGTGCCTGAAATCTGAACTCAGGTTCTTATGCTTACTTATTAAGCACTTTACTCCTGACCCTTCTCTGAAGCCCTATGAAATAATGTTTGGACACGAAAAGTTAGTAACTCTTGAGAGTGGAATGGTGAATTTCTAAAATTATTTTTATGTGTTTTTCGAAAAGTACTTTGAATTTAAATAGGTGTATAATGTAATCAATATTGTATCCCAGTAAAGCTCAATTTCTTTCTTATACTGAATCAAAAACCTTGAAAAGTGACTCATTTCGAATGTATTAGAATAACTAAAATCAGTTCAAGAGTGACTGTTACAATGTTTATTATGGGAAAGTATATTTTGTTTATGATATATGGTGTTTTTATATTGTATTTAAAAATTGGAAGATCACTCATAAGCACACACTTTCTTTAAACGTAAAGATTTATTGAGTTCATACTCATTTTCTGCTACAGATAAATATTTACTGTTCTCTTACCGTTCTCCCAGGTCCAGGCAAACTAGCTTCTCCTTTTGGCCACAGTTGTTCTGGCACCTACTGACATTCGATAGTGAAATAGTACTTCTGAGATTTAAATAATGCACTGGTTTCCTGGTTAATTGGAAACCCACACAGCACTGAATAAACCATATTGTCTTATTGCTTCGTTAGTTTGTGCAAATGCTCACAATAGTTATTCCTGAATCATGGTGCTTTTTAAGTTTATGATATTGTATACAAATTCAACATTCACTAAATTTTACACCTACCCAACTTTATGACATGTACCATAATCATCTCTCCTGATACTGGATCATTGCAGAAAGCTATGGAACCCAATAATCTGAGTTTGTAAAAGGAAATAAACTCTATAGTATGTAGTGTTGCTGATTTAGGCTACTCAATAAGTTAGATGAATTATGGAGTTTCAACTCATAACAGCTTTAGTTTATCCGGTTCAGTAAGATGCTTAATCTCATTATAAGTTGAGGAGTATATTGTGGGAAACAATTAGAAATACACACACACAGGGAGGAGAGAGGAAGATGACAAAGACAGAGAGGCAGAGAGAAGTAGATAAAAAAGAGTGCAATTATGGGAAGGGAAGGAAGAAGACAAGAAGAGAGAAGAGGGGAGGGAAGAGAAGGGGAGGAGATAAGAGAGCATGGTATATGTAATACTTTGAGTAGACAAAGTGATGTTGCATGCCCTATACACATGAGAGCAGGAAGCAAAGAATGATATGCACACAATACCATTTGTATTTCATAATAATTCTGTGTAAATATTGCACATTGTATAAATGAACATGTAAGTGAAGAGTAGTTCATCAATAATTTAATTTGTAAGGGCTGGACAGTAGTTAAGGTTCAGTAGTTTAGAGTACTTCCTGCTCAATCATTATTACCTGAGTTCAGATTGCAGTACCCCCATCAAGTGGCATACCTGTAACTCTAGCTTGATGAGATCCGATTCCTTCTTCTAGCCTCTGTGGGCACCCATTATACACTCACACAAATACATTCACAGATACTCAAACATATATAAATAAAATAAAGGGCTTACTATATGTCTGAAGTATTAAGTCCTCTTCTATTTTGTGACTGAGAGATAAGTAAAATGTGCTCTTAAAACCTCTACTCTGTAATCTAATGATTAAATAATATAAAATGTATAGGAGCTGGACAGATTTCTTAGCAGTTAAATGTACTTACTGATTTTGCAGAAGACCTTAGTTTGATTCCCAGAATCCATGTGAGATTACTACTATTTGTAATTCCAGCTACAAAGAACCTAGCACCTTCTTCTAGACTTCGATTCCTATGCTCACGTGCACATATTCACACACAGATATACACATATATACATAATTGTAAAACAATTAAAGAAAGTAAATATTTCAAGGATTTAAAATATACAGTAATCACTAAAGTATAAATTAGTTAAAGGTATAATACAAGCAAATATGTACTATTTAGCTGTATTGAGAAATAATTCTTCATCAAGAAATCTGAGCATGCTCATAGAAGTGGTTATCTCAGCTCATTGAGGAGATTGAAGGAGGATCCCAATTTCAAGGCCATGTCCTACTTCAGAGAAAGTTCAAAATTGGACTAGATGACTTAACAAGACCCCATCTCAATTTTTAAGTGAAGCCTGTTTTATTTCCTTTTATTATTATCATTATCATTATTATTATTATTATTATGAACAGAGAAGTCACACTTTCTAACCTTGTATATCCTTATTCAAGGTCCCTACCCCCTCCCACCACATCAGGTCATTCTTTCGTCTCCACAAATCCCCATCCCATCCCTGTGCAGGCTGCAGGCAGTCCCATGGTCCAACTGCCCTAATATTGCTTAGTTCAGTCTCCACTCCTGGCAGATGCAGTTTTCTCCCCCCTCCCTCAAGAGTGAGTCCGGTGTTCCTCTAGGGGGAGTGGGATCCAAGGTGTCAGTCTAGAGTGTTTCTGAACCCAAGCTGTTCAGTGGTTGTGGTTTGCAGCTTGGGCATGCTTTGCCTTTTTTTTCTTTGTTTGTTTAGAGTCCACTAATGAGTGAGTACATCCCCTGCTTATCTTTCTGAGTTTGTGATACCTCACTCAGTAGGATATTCTCCAAATCCATCCATTTGCCTGCAAATTTTAGGATATCATTTTTTCTTACTGCTGAGTAGTACTCCATTTTGTAGATGTACCACAGTTTGTTAATCCATTCTTCAGTTGAGGGACATCTAGGTTGTTTCCAGGTTCTTGCTATTACAAATAATGCTGCTATGAACATAGTTGAGCTAATACCTTTGGATTGTGACTGTGCATCTTTAGGGTATACATCCAGAAGTGGTATTGCTGGGTCCTTGGGGAGATTGATTCTCAATTTTTTGAGAAAACGCCATACTGCATTCCAGAGTGGTTGAACAAGCTTACACTCCCACCAACAATGGAGGAGTGTTTCCCATGCTCCACATCCTCTCCAGCATAGGCTGTCATCTGTGTCTTTTATCTTAGCCAATCTAACAGGTGTCAGATGGTATCTCAAAGTTGTTTTGATTTGCATTTCTCTGATGGCAAAGATGATGAGCACTTTTTCAGGTGCCTTTCAGCCATTCGTAATTCTTCTGCTGAGAATTCCCTTTTTAGATCAGAACCCCATTTTTTGATTGAGTTATTCAAGTTTTGGTCTCTAGATTCTTGGGTTCTTTATATATCTTAGAGATAAGTCCTCTATCACTTGTAGGGTTGGTGGAAATCTTTTCCCATTGTGTAGGTTGTCATTTTGTCCTATTGACAGTGTCCTTGGCTTTACAGAAGCTTCTTAGCTTCAGGAGATCCCACTTATTGATTGTAGGTCTTAGTGTCTGTGACACTGGTATTATATTTAGGAAGTGGTCGCCTGTGCCAATTCATAGAAGTGTATTTCCCACTTTCTTTTCTATCAAGTTTAAAGTGCCTGGTTTTACGTTGAGGTCTTTGATCCACTTGGATTTGAGTTTTGTGCAGGGTGACAGGATCGGATCTATTTGCATTTTTCTACACAGTTCCATTCAGCTATGCCAACACCATTTGTTAAAGATGCTATCTTTTTTCCATTGAATATTTTGGGCCTCTTTGTCAAAGATCAGGTGTTCATATGTTTTGGGGCTAATGTCTGGATCTTCAATTCTATTCCATTGATCCACAAGTCTGTTTTTATGCCAGTACCAGGCTGTTTTTATTACTGTAGCTCTATAGTATAACTTGAAGTCAGGGATGGTGATACCTCCTGAGGTTCTTTTGTTGAGTAAAATTGTTTTTGACAATACTGGCTTTCCTGTTATTCCAAATGAAATTGATTATTTTTCTTTCAAGGTCCAAAAATTATTGTGTTGGGATTTTGATGGGCAGTGCATTGAATTTGTATTTTTTTAAGAAAAGATGTAGGTTGTTCATTTAGGTTTTTATCTAACACATTCAAATATCTAAGTTAAGTCTCAAAAAAGAAAATGGTTCTTGAGCTAATTTCTAACTTTTAGAGGGAAAAGAAATAAACTTCCTTAGCAGAGAGGAAGAGAATTAATATGATCAAAATATTTTGTCTAAAATTTTCAAAGAATAAATACAGATATTACGTAAAAATAACTTCTATAGAGAAGAAATAACATATAGTTATGCCTGCATATGTGAGAGACAACTTTTTAAATTTTTGAATGTTTCCAACTGAAGTATATCAGAGATAAAGGATAGTGAAGGGAGATGTAGAAGTATTATTATCTGGTGTATCTATGATTTTTAAGAAAACTTGTTTCTTTCACAAAGAACTCAAGTGTTTTATTTTATACAGTAAGAAGTCAATGGTTTCAGAGGAAAGTGTAAAGTGAGTAAATAGACTCTGCCTATGATTCATAGGTTGATTAACAGGAAGAATATGTGAAGTCAGCTTTGTGTGGTGTCTTTAATAATTGGCAATGGACAGATACTGTGAGAAATTACAATAGGCAATTGATAAAAATATGAAAAGTAAAAAAAAATTAAAGAAATTATAAACAAGTTTCCTAAATGGGAATGAGTTCCCAAGAGGAGATGAGCTGCAAAAATAATGTGAAGAAATTATGTCTGGGAAGGGAAGCATTTTCTGTAGAATGGATAACAGTTTGCTAAAATATGTGTGAAATTCTATAACAATACATTATTCCCCATAAATATTAATTCATTACCAAACATTGTGGGAAATTTATTATTATTAATATCAATGTTGTTTTTAACATTAGATATAGTATTTTAGAAATGTGAATGACTTCATACTTTCACACATCTTGGGAATATTACTAGAAGCACAACAGAAACAAATACTGATTAAATACAAGAATATGCATATTTTAAAGCTTATTTCTTCTTTGATATTCTAAAAGAACCACACATCTACATTTATTTTTTAAATTTTTGCTGTTGCCATCCTGGTGAACACATTATTCGTGGAGAATAGCCATGTTCATTGCACAATTGAAGAAATCTGCCACTATTCTGGATAATGAGTCCATTTTTTCTAAAGTTCTAGGGCCCCTCCCAAGTTGTGAATATTGCACAGACTATCAAGTAAGACCATCCAAATGCATCTTTCAAGAAGGTTTGAATTCAATATAACCACTGGTATTAGCATAGTCCTTTGAATGTTCACATAGATTATATTTATTTATTGCATTCTTACCATGTGTCTTTTCCATTCATGATTTCAGTTCCTAAGTCCCTTTCTCCATAATCAAGTTCTGTATGTGTTTATTCCTATTAGACATTCCATCACTGACAAGTTTACATTGACCTTGTTCAATTGTTCAATACATGACTCTACCTCCTGTTATGTGCTCTTCTACTGCAATATACTGAGCATAACAAGCTCCCATTTCAAGAATCAATGGCAAGTCACAGACAGGCAAATATCGTGGATTTCAAATGAAGTAACATTTTGTTTGTTATAAAATATGATATTTTCTGGGGATATTTTAATTGGTAAATTAGCATAAAATAAAATTTACTTTACAATTATATGTGTGTGTGCACGCATGTGCACGTACACATGCTCAGTGCATGTATAAAGTATGAAAAGTGGCAGTTCTACTTATCAAATTTGGAATTAAAAATTAAATTTAGATAATTAAAGTAGAAGCCGTTTTAGTTCATGGACTTTTTATTATCTTCAAAATAAGAAGATTAGTGAGGTTTCCAGCTGAGAGGTATAGTTGTAAAAATACATTTTGTTCCAGTTAGTTAATTCTTCCCTACATGTGCTATATTCATCATATCCATTTTAAAAGCAAATGAGCCATCTCTATCTCTTTTCATATTTATGGCAAACTCTTACTGTGCCAATTTGAGATTACATACATCTTAGGGAAAATAAATGCTCTCATCTTGATTATAATTTTAAGTTAAAAGAATAAAATTAGTTCAATATTCTACTACAACAATTTGTAACTTGCACTAGTCAGACTATTATTGCACCTTTTGGAAAAATTAGAAGATTTGTCTATATATAGAATGGGAAATTCCCACACTGAATTGCATAATTGTATGAATGCCAATAGATTTCAACTCAATAAAGTAATCAGTTCATGCAAGCCAAAATCATTGATAAATGTGCTGTTTACTGGAGATTTCAGCCATTTTCAAATAATTATGGTAAACTGTCAATGAAATTATATTCATTATGAAAGCAGATACTCCCAAGTGAAGATATAAACAGATAATAAATTTATGCATTATTCATTATCTTGAGCAGTTAAATTAATTTCCCAATGAGATATTACTGCACAGCTGCTGTAATCACTAAAATTTTCAAGATTAAATATATCAAATATTGTATGGATATGGATCGAAAACATTTAGTAGCTGTCACTTTAAATATAGTAGAATGATCCTTGTTTTATTCAGTCTAGAATCCCTTGTCAAAAGAATGGTTCTGCTCACACTGAAGATGAATCTTCCCACATAAATTAATACAATACAAACATGCACAAAGGCCCATTTTTCAAATAATTATAAATTCTTTAAACTTGACAATTTATACTACCCATACCTGTTATGTGGATATCACAGATGATAAAACCTGACAAGAGATATTACTTGAAAGAGCACAACTTTTTTCTGCTCTTTGTCAACTCCAATGAGAGTATGAAGTATAAGGTAGAAATAAAACAGTGGGTTATGTGGAAATATGTACATTAGGAATTAGATGGTGTTAATCCCTCAGAGAAAAGTGGGTTATACAAAAACTACCAAGTACATTGTTCATCTCTTGAATAGTGTAATTTAAAGGTGCCTTAAAATTCTTCTAAATTATAATCAATGAGGAAATTTTGTTATACTATAAAAATGATTTACTGGGTAAATTAATATGTAGGTCTTAACTGTTATGAGTTATTCATTAGTTTTTATTTCAATAGTTATTAAAGAAAGCTCATATCCTTAAAAGTATTATCATAAGAACTTACCAAGCAGTTCTGAAGTAACCATCAAAGAAAAAGTGAAAGATTATAAGATAAATTAAACCTGGAGACAACTTTTCCATTACAGAAGATCTTGAGTACTAGACAGATGGAAGCAAAGAATACATCCGTTTCTTTACCATTAAGACCCTGCATAGGTGTTTATGACATTTGGAGCTGGCATAGGAAAATTAGATTTTTTCCATCTGCTCAAAGTCTTTATTATGCTTTGCAGTGTAATTTTATCCTTTGAGTTATCACATGTGATTTTATTTCTGTAGTTTCTGAGGATTGCCTAAAAAGGACAACATCCTTACTTTGTGTGCTTTTACAATGCAACCTCTCAAAGAGTCCCACTGAACAGTATCAAGTCTGTTTTTGATGAATATTTAGTAAGTGGGCTAGATTATAAAGGCATTGGCAACAATTTTTGATTATTTAAAACAGATATTCAATATTTGCCTAATATTTAAAACTTGTTTGAGTGCATATGGATGTACCTAACTGTTTAGTAAAGTAATGTTGCAGTGTTTACCTTGGATATAGAGAGTATTTACTGATTCTACAGAGATTTATTGCATGCTTACTATATTCCAGGCAATTTATCTTGATGCTTGGGGCATTTCAATGGAAAAACAGATCCAGACCCTTGTTGGTTATTCTAGCGTGAGAACATATACAGTTATCAATTCATACAATACAGGTTCCACAAATAGAATAAAAATGATAAAAATAAAGAATGTAGAAAACAAGGCACTATTTATCAAAGCCATAAAATGGCATTACTACCACTTTTTGAACAGAGAATTCAAGCTTTATTGTGTGCTTGGTCACTGGCGTGCTTATGAACAGGCTCATTTATGCCACAGCATGTAGTGGCTGTCATAGGACAACCTTGGATGGTAGGGCTCTTTTTAGCCTTCCTTCATACAGTGTTTCTTTGTTGTTCTTCCTTTGAGTTCTCCAGCCTGGTTGTTTCATGAACTTCCAGATATTCCCCTGTTTCTGCCTCACATCTCCCTGTAAGAGCAAATGTGCACCTTCAGGTGGGTTCTAGATATCTAAACGAAGGTTTTGTGTGGAAGTGTTTTACTCACTGAATCACCTCTCTAGCTAGCTTTTGCAGGTTTTAGAAACATCAATTCTTCAGTGATGAAGTGGTAATTTTATCAAAAGTCATCAACATGCACATGCTTGCAATGCTGAAGATTTGAATTACTAAGTTAATTTAAATAGGGTAATCTTTTTATTTTCATTTATACACTTATAATTATTAAATTTATGACAAAGTGACAGAAAATTTAGGCAACATAATTTTATAACAAATTAATGTTATGCTTATTATAGGAATTTACCTAATATTTATATGTTTGAGGCTGTCATACTAAAACACAAAGGAGTATACTTTATTTTATTAAAGAAATTCTACATAGTTGAGTCTAAATCCATACTTTTGTCCCATTCTAATATTGAATACAAATGGAATCATCTTTTGTGTATGTTTATTAGTCTTAGAGAAATTATGCTTACATGAGGATTAATCCACCTTGAAGTTTCTTTTTTGTTCAACATTACAGCAAATGGCTGAAGCCAAATTTAATGATGAAAAATCACTAAGCTATGTTCCCAGCATGATAGCTGAGAAAACTGAGCTGAGGGCAATTGTCCCCTAAAGCAATGGGCAAAATGCCCTGTTACAAACAACTCTGAACTCATTCAACCAAGAAAATCTATATGTGATACTAGTGTCTATTAAATTTAACTTCTGTTCACAGCCATTTTTTCTAGGTTTATAATTCTCTTAGTCCATGATGCACTAAAATGGAAAATAAGATAAATGTCCATAAGTCAAAAAGCAGAAAAAAAAGAATTATCCCATTCTCAGTTATTGGTAACTTCAGAAAAAAAATAGAATTAAATTCGTTGGTGTATTCCTGTAAATAGTCAGAAATTAAATAAATATTTTTGTAATGAATTAGAAGAGTGTATTTCTTCCTCAGGAACAGATCAATGATGCTTCTAACTTGTGTGGGGATTTTAACAAACCAGTAATGGAGTAAAAAAAAAAAAACTCTTATTATTTACCTTGTGATTTTTTTTTTTTCAGAAATCTCAAGGTGTTTTTTCGAGATTGAGGATTGGCTGTTAACTCATAATAAAGATCTAATGGGAAGCACAGTAAGATTTTGAGCTTCTCAGATCAAAGGCAATATTTGAAACCAAATTAATATTATTTCAAATTTTCTGGTCAGGAGGTGAATATAATGACTTTGGGCAGAATGATTGTATCTGTCAGCCACTAAATTAACATTCATAAGTCTAATACTCAATATATTTTTCTCTGACTAATATTTTCCCTCAGGTCTGTGACTCATGAGAATTCAGCAGTAACAAATCAGCATCAACATTTTATTATCACCATACACTTGGTATTTTTCTGTTTATTTAAAAGAAATAAATCTGTGTTTTAACATATTGATGAATTTATGACTTCTTTGTAAAATATTAGTAGTGTGAGTTACCATGAATTACAGCAATACTCTTAGTGCAGTTTTGAAAATATCTTAATTTTTTTCCTGTTTTTCTGCAGCTTTATTTCTTTTTACTGTTCTTTAATTTCTTTTATTTAAAGTTCAATTTTCAAATATTCATGGTTCTCATTATGAAATACAAAATATGTACTTAATGTTACTATCTGTTCTAAACATCTCTAAAATCCTTACAGTGTAATCACACATATTGCCTTTAAATTAGATTTATCATTATATATGAATTGTCACAACTCAAGTGACACAATGTTTTAAAAATCCTGTAAACCAAAATGGCTTTCTAAGGAATAGCTACATTGACTGTTTTTAAAATATATTGAACTTTATAAATTTTATCTTATTTTTGTATTGCATACAATCAAAACAATTTAGATTTCAAATATTCTTTAAACCAGCAACCTTTGCACTAGCTATAGTTTTTCCTCTTCTATCATCTATGCAATCCTTTTACTGCTACTGGTTGTCTCAAAATCTCTCTGTCTCAGTTACTTCATGCTTGCTTACTGCCTTCTCTCTAATTTATCCTTAATAAATATAGAAACAGAATATCTTTTTTTAAAATAACAAACTAGTATTTATTAAGCACTCATCTAGTTTCCAAACAAAATAAACATTCCTATTTAATTCTTTCCAAAATATATAACAATTATTATTATTATTATTATTATTATAAAGGTAAATTAAGTGGATCATTTCCTGTTGGAAGTTGGTTTCTGATGTAATAATAACCTCTTCATAACCAGCTAGCAGGTCTTTGTTTCCTTTTTTTATTTTATCTGCCTGTTTCCCTAGTCAGTACCTAGTCAGTACCTCTCGTGTCTTCTGATACTATTTATTTCATAACAATTTATTTAATTGAGAGTTATTTCCTTGCTTTTTTTATTGTCTGTATGTGTAGTTCTCTCACTCTCCTTTTAAGTTCTAAAAGAATGAGAACTTTATCTCACTCAAAGCAATATACAGCATTCAAGGTTATAACCTTCCATATATACTTTATGATCCTTACAATTCTACCATGAATAATGTATTATTATGTCAAAGTTCAGAAGAAATATGAACAATTATCTTCTTGAAGCATTGATTGTCAAATGTTTTCAGCTTGTGAGGTTATTAAGTTCTTCATGAACACCACTGAGGCCAGTTAGGGCTACTTAAGACCTTGACTCAAAAAAAAAAAAAACCAAAAACAAAAAACAAAACAAAAAGAAACAAACAAACAAACAGAAAGTTAACTCAGTATTGTCAGGATTTCTACATTTCCTGCAAGTAGAATTCAACTGGGACAAAATTTCTAATAGGTCTTGTGTTCTGTACTTCATGGTTGTTTGAACTTCCTTATCATGATTAAAGTAGAAAGAAAACAGGGAACAAGGTGACTAATTTGATGAGAAGAAGTGATAAAAGAAAGGGTGGATGGTATTGGGTAGTGGTCTCAATACAAAAAAAAGTATGCATTATGATTCATGGTTTTGAAAAGTATCTTTACTTTCAATTGTTCACTCTCTCTGAATCTTGTTTTGGTTGTTGGTTTATATAGGATCTCATATAGACCAAATTGGTCTCAAACTCATATTGTAGTCAATGGTATATTTAAACTCATTACCCTTTCTTTTCAATTATGCCCATATTTGCAGAGTTTTAAAATGAAATTTAAAAAAATTTTTTGTTCTTTATTTAAGCAACAGCAATTTAATTTTACTATGCTAGAGTCTAGCAGTCCAAAATCAAAGTTATTGGTAGACTGGTTTTTCTTGACAAGTGTCTTCTTAGATTTTTATTTCTATAGTATATATTTTTATCAATGCTCAGATGGAAATACCTTTGTGATATAGATTAGAGATTGTGGGTTCCTTTCTTTGGCCAGATAAATAAATAAAAGACAGAAAATGAGCTCAGAGTAAAGCAAAGGTAAAGTTTATTAGCAAGTATTACAGACAGACTCTTCAAATGAAAGAAGTTGAGCTTCAGAACTTGTGCCCAATCTTTAAACACATTTGGGTTTATTTTGGGATTAAGTGTCCTGCCCAGTTACCTCTCTACTTCTTTTTTGATAGTGTACTGGAGGAGCACTGTCTTACTTCTTTGTCAAAGTTTGGGTCTATGTTTCCATCCACAAGCAAGGAAGCAACTGCGGTAGATTTCTCTAACTCTGTGCAATACTGTTAAAGGAGCTGGGATTTCGTACCTTGCCTTGATTCACTAGTATAGTACAGAAATGATGATTGGTTGACTGGATAAGAGTGGTCGCCCCACTCACTCTACCCTTTGTTATATAAAGAAAAGAGATAGACACAACATATCTGAAGAATAATGGCTTACGTTAATGAAAATGGAAACTTACTGCTCAGAACAAAAGCTGCAAGGAAACAGAGACTTGCTAGGGACAAAGGTCATGCAAAGCTTCAATATGAGGCTCACTAAGCTAGCCCTACCTTTGTGCTAGAGTTTCCCCTGTCCCACCTGGAGGGATTAGGATTTTAAATTTATTTTCAATGTAAACTCTAAGGTCTTAACCTTTTGCTTTTACAAGCACACTTGTACGTTTAATAAAGGGACAACTTTATTTGGGGAAATAAATTTTTTGCATAAAGAATAATATGCTTAAATCAAGATTATTTAGAAAAGTTTATCTTTAATATGCAATAGGAATGAATATTCCAGTTCATGAATTTAAAAGGACATTTTGGGAAATTGCAAACATAAAAATCAATAAAGCAAATAAAACACAAAAATACACCATAAGCCCAAAATGAAACAAAATACACAAACACACACATACACGCACAAGCATACACACACACACACACACACACACACACACACACACACACGCACGCACATGCAGATGCACATGCGCACACATACCATGCATGCATACACAAAGCAAAACAAAACATCCAAAAAATGGAGTTTCTTAACATGAAGCTGGTTGTGTAAGAGGCAGGGAGGATCCTGCTGAAGTTGAGTAAAGGTAAAGAACAAGATCCAAATATATTACATAAAAAATCTTTTAATTAAAAGAAAAGCAAAGAAGATTAACTATTGTCACAAAAAAGTACAGAGATGCCAGGTGTGGTAGTGCACATTTGTACTCTCAGCACTTCGGAAGCTGAGGCAAAAAAGATCAGAAATTCAAGGACAGTTTTGTCTACACAGTGAGCTACAGGATATCTTTTCTCATAAAAAGTGAATGTCAAAAGTTTAGGAACCAAAAACAAATCTTGATCAACTTAAAAGCCAGGTGGGAGAATATTATAAAGAGATCTGGTTCTTTTGCTGGCTCTACTACTGTATTTAGTAAGTGAATCTTTTATCTTTAGTTGTGTATATACATGGAGAAAAGCGAAGAGATACAGAGACTGAAAGCCAGAGGCAAAGAAACTGAAAGGAGAGAAAGATAAGGAAAGGTGAGGAGACTTTAGTGTTGGTTGATCTCTTATCAATTTCAGGTTAGAGATGCCTTATTCTATAATTTTACATTTATTCAGATAATTCTACACAGAGATATTGCAACATGTAAAATTGCTATAATAAAAAACCAATATGATTTATGCAAATATACACATGACAAAGCTTCAGCAGATCTGGACTCTCATTTTTATATAAGTATTTCATTCCATATATATTCTGTACTTCTGTCACATCTACAAGTGTGTACAAAGGATACTCATATATCACCTCCTTCAAAAAAATTAAAGCATTATTGTTCATTCAAAACATAAACTCTGAAAAGAGTGAAGCGAAGAATTTTTCTCAGAGTATCTAATAAATCCTTCTATTTTTGTATTTTTAATTAAATTTTATTATGAATATTGATTCAGAATGTATAATCTCATAGCATTTTAATAAGATTATCTTGACATCATCTGTTTTTTTTCAATCCAGCTTCTCTTCAGAGATTTTCTTTGTAAATTAATTCAGTCTTTTACTTATCCCCCTGACCAAGCTATTGTCAGAGGCCAGCTTAGAGATCTTGGCCCTACAGTTGAAGACAGGTGGATGATTCATAGCAAACTTTCCACACACTTACTATCAGGTAGTATGCTAAAATTAAAACAAGTCTTACATCATGTAGATGTGACTTTGTCAAATGCAACAAAATAATGACTCAGTTGCCAAATACAGCTGTGTAGGTTCTTACTCTCAGTCCATAGAAAATTGCATATGTCTCCTTCCAAGGCATGTCCATTAGGAAACTCAGCTAATATTCTAAGTCCATCAGCAACACATTTATAAAATCAAAAAGAACAGACTAAGGGGACTTTGTCCCTAAAATATAAGAATACTAGCTTTGGCTCACTAATACAAAAATCTCATAATTTTTTTTTGATTGTTAGCCTAGCCTTTTAACATCTGAGCCATTAGGTTGAAAAAAAAGAGGGAGGTTATGTGGATTTGGGCAAAAGAAAAGTTAAAGAGAAAACAATGTAACTCATATACTCTTAAAAATATAAGACATAATACAAAGAAAAATTGTCACCTTTAAGCCTGAACTATTATTTGTGGCAAGGTTCACTTTTGTGAAACAATGAAATCTCTAGTGCTGATTTTATTTTTTACATATGTTTAGTGTGTGTGTGTGTGTGTGTGTGTGTGTGTGTGTGTGTGTGTGTGTAGAAAGAGAGAAAGAGAGAGAGAGAGAGAGAGGTCCCTGATAGTCAGAGGGCAAGTTCTAGTTTTATCCTTTCACACTATATGGGTACTGGAAATTAAATTCAGGCCATTAGACTTACCAACAATGTTACTGCTCACTAAGCCTTCTTGCCAGCCCTCTACATAATAATAGATAGAAATGTATTATAGAGACATTTTTAGAGCATGAATTCCTGCCTCAGTGACTTAAGATTCTAAAGACGTTGGGTGATGATTCAAAGTTAGCATGCAGATACCTTAGTAATGCTGATCAATTTTAAGGTAAATCACTAACCTCAAGCAAAAATGCTGCTTAAATTGCTATTTCCTGCAATGTTACATGTACAAAGGTGATATAAATCGCAATAGCTAATAGTAGATAACCTATACCTGGAATAGAATCTGTCTGTATACAGATGTCCATTGTCTCTTTTGTGAATACATACATACATACATGTATACATACATACATTGATTGATTGACAGATATGATAGAGAAATTTTCAATAGATATAAAATTAGACTCACTGAGAATTTTGTCATTTGATTAAGAGTTTTTGTTTTATATCTATTAAGTAATCTTAACTTTCATCCATATGAATTCTTATGTACTCAAATAATGTCAACCCCAAAAGAATTCTTTTCCAAATTTGAACTTCACTAGCAGAATCTATTTTTCTTATATAAGAAGTCTGTTCCCAGCTGAACGAAAACCTAGACTGTACTCCAACAGGGTTCATGAAAGGATATGAAAAGAGAGAAGAGATATGTATTATGTTTGCATCTTCCCAGAGGGGACCTCTCTGGAATAGAATGACATCTAAAGTTTTCCTCCCAAAGGAAAGTTAAAACACATAAATCTAGGCCCCTGGAGGAAGAATTCTGATGCTTTCCTGAAAACTACATATAGAAGGATACTTATATACCATTTCATAAAACCTTTTTTTTTTTAACAAGTGGAGAGTTACCTTATAAGCCAATAATAATGGTATGCAATCCACCTTCCAGTTTATTTTCTACAAACAGGGGAAGTAATTTACCTTTAAACAGTGTTTCTAAGTCTCTTTTCCTTGAGAAAGACATTTCTGCTCATATTCCAATAATCAAATATATGTGAGGGCTATCTGTTATGCCTCTTCTATAGGTAAAATACTTTGAAAAAATTGCTGCAGAGCTTGTCCCAACGCACTCTGGAGCAGGCAGAGTTAAACTCTGCCTGTCACTGTCATGGTCCCCCAAGCTGCTGCTGAGGGAATTCGCACAGCTACCCACTTCCAACTGAGCGATCAGATAAGGACTGGGCACCCTGAAGGACAGACTCAGACCCTGCCCAGAGGTGAGGAGGTGTCAGCAGGCTCCAACACATGTATCCCCGCCAGGGAGAGGAGACTTGAGCTCCCGTTGGTTCCCGGACCGGGGGCTGTCTGCAGAGCGTATCCCAGCCCACTCTGAAGCAGGAGGAGATAAACTCTGCCTGTCATAGTCACCCCAGCTGCTGCTGAGGGAGTTTGCATGGCTGCCACCCCACCTCCAATTGGTCAAAAAGAGAAAGAATGAAGACTTGAAATTAAGTCCCCTGTACAGTGCAGAAGTAGTGATTGAGCACACCTTTTCCTCAGAGGTCACAGGAGGCACACAAGCCGAGTGCCACAACTGAACAGTAGCCACCTAATCGTGTACCACTAAAGCTATAGGCAGACGCCAGGGCAAAACTTACATAATAATATAAAGAACTACAAGGTAACTCCAGAAGAAAGTGGCAATCCCACAAATACAAGACCCGAACTGAGCAATGAAGAGGAAACAGAAGGAAGCATCACCAAAAATTCCTTTTTGATGATCATCGAAGCTCTCAAAGAAGATATAAAAAATAGCCTTAAAAAAATAGAAGAAAATACAAACAAAAAATTGGAAGAGATGAACAAATCTATGAAAGAAACATGTCAGGAACTAAAAGCTGAAATAGAAGCAATAAAAAAGGCACAAAATGAGGCAAAGATAGAAATAGAAAATCTGAAGAAAAAAGCTGGAACCAAAGATACAAACATAACAAGCAGAGTTCAAGAGATGGAAGATAGAATCTCTGAAGTGGAAGACTCAGTAGCTCAAATAGATATATCAGTCAAAGAAAATAGTAAAACTAAAAAAGCCATAAATCAAAAAGTTCAAGAAATTTGGGACACCATGAAAAGACCTAATTTGAGAATAATAGGAATAGAAGAAGGAGAAGAATACCAGCTCAAAGGCACAGATAATGTTTTCAATAAAAACATAGAAGAAAACTTTCCTAACTTGAAGAAGGAAATGCCTATAAAGATACAAGAAGCTTACAGAACACCAAATAGATATGACCCCCCAAAAAGTGAGCGTGCCACATTATAATCAAGCCACAAAACATACAGAACAAAGAAAAAATTTTAACAGCTGCAAAAGAAAAGGGCCAACTTACATAAAAAGGCAGACCCATCAGAATAACGCCTGACTATTCAATGGAAATGATGAAAGCTAGAAGGGCTTGGTCAGAAGTTAAACAGATGCTAAAACAGCATGGCTGCCAAACTAGAATACTATACCCTGCAAAATTATTAATCACCATAGATGGATTAAATGAGATATTTCATGACAAAGTCAGACTGAAAGAATATCTATCTACCAATCCTGCACTACAGAGAGTATTAGAGGGAAAACTCCAAACTAAGGACCCCAGATACACCCACGAAATCACAAACAATCAATAATTCCACAGAAGAATACCCCAGAGAAAGGAAATACAAACAAGTTACCAACAAAAATGGCAGGAAATATCAATCAATGGTCACTAATTTCCCTTAATATCAATAGACTAAATTCTCCTATAAAATGGCACACACTAACAAGATGGATGCAACAACAGAAGCCATCCTTCTGTTGCCTACAAGAAACACACCTCAAACACAAGGACAGACACAGGCTTAGAATAAAGGGTTGGGAAAAGATTTTCCAGTCAACTGGTCATAAGAAACAAGTGGGGGTTGAAATCCTAATATCTAACAAAGTAGACTTTAAACTAAAAGCAATAAAAAGGGACCGAGAAGGTCACTACTTATTCATCACATGAAAAAATTGGTCAAGAGGAGATTTCAATCTTGAATATTTATGACCCTAATATAAGGGCACCTACTTAAGTGAAAGAAACACTGCTAAAGCTCGATTCTCACATCAATTCTTACACCCTAATAGTGGGAGACTTCAATACCCCACATTCAACCCTGGATAGATCAACCAGACAGAGCCTCAACAGAGAAATAAGGAATCTAAATGAGGTTATGATGCAAATAGATTTCATAGATATCTATAGAACCTTCCACCCAAAGGCAAAGGAATATACATATTTCTCAGCTCCTCATGGAACTTTCTCCAAAATTGACCACATAATTGGTCACAAAGCAAATATCAACAGATACAAAAAGATGAAAATAATCCCTTGTAACATATTGGACCACCAGGGCCTAAAGTTAGAGCTCAACAACATCAAATCTCAAAGAAAACCTACCAACTCATGGAAACTAAATATCACTCAGCTGAACCATCTCTGGATCAAGGAAGAAATTAAGAAAGAAATCAAAGTCTTTCTATAGTTTAATGAAAATGAATCCACAATGTATCCAAACTTGTGGAACACAATGAAAGCAGTGTTAAGAGGAAAAGTCATAGTGCTAGATGCCTATATGAAAAACCTAGAGAAATCCCACACTAGAGACCTAACAGCTCAGCTGAAAGCCTTAGAACAATTAGAAGCAAACTCACCTAGAAGGAGTAGACGGCACGAAATAATCAAACTTAGAGCTGAAATCAATACATTGAAACAAAAAGAACAATACAAAGAATCAATGAATCTAAGAGGTGGTTCTTTGAGAAAGTTAATAAGATAGATAAGCCCTTAGCCAAACTAATAAGAAAACAGAGAGAGAGAGAGTGTTCAAATCAACAAAATCAGAAATGAAAAGGGGCACATGACAACAGACCCCCAGGAAATACAGAGAATTATCAGATCATATTTTGAAAATCTGTATTCCACAAAAATGGAAAACCTAGAAGAAATTGACATCTTTCTGGACAGGTACCACCTACGAAAATTAAATGAAGATCAGATTAATTACCAAAACAGGCCTATAACCCTTAAGGAATTTGAAGCTGTCATTAAAAACCTCCCCAAAAATAAAAGCCCTGGTCCAGATGTTTTCAGTGCCGAATTCTACCAGGCATTCAAAGAAGAATTACTACCGTTACTCCTCAAACTATTTCACACAGTAGAAACTGAAGGAATATTGCCAAATTCCTTCTATGAGGCCACAATTACCCTAATACCTAAGCCACTCAAAGACACAACAAGGAAGGAGAATTACAGACCAATTACAACTTATGAATATTGACGAGAAAATTCTCAACAAAATTTTGGCAAACCATACACAGCAATGTATAAAAGATATCGTCCACCACGACCAAGTAGGCTTCATCTCAGAAATGCAGGGCTGGTTTAACATACAAAAAACTGTAAATTTTATCCATCATATAAACAAACTAAAGGAACAAAACCACATAATCATAACCTTAGATGTGGAAAAAGCCTTTGATAAAATCCAACACTCCTTTATGATTAAAGCCCTGGAGAGATCAGGAATACAGGGAGAATACCTAAATATAATTAAGGCGATTTACAAGAACCGGACAGCCAGTATCAAACTTAATGGAGAAAAACTCAAAACAATCCCACTAAAGTCAGGAACTAGACAAGAATGTCCTCTCTCCCCTTATCTATTCAATAGAGTTCTCGAAGATTTAGCTAAAGCAATAAGGGAACGAAAAGAGATTAAGGGCATACAAATTGGAAAAGAAGAATTGAAGCTATCTCTATTTGCAGATGATATGATTGTATACATAAGTGACCCACAAAATTCTTCCAAGGAACTGCTACAGCTGATAAACACCTTTAGCAATGTAGCAGGATACAAGATTAACTCAAAGAAATCAGTTGGCCTTCTATACACTAAAGATAGAAGAACTGAAATGGTGCTGGAGAGATGGTTCAGCAGTTAAGAGCACCCTCTGCTCTTCCAGAGGACCCAGGTTCGATTCCCAGCACTCACATGGCAGCTAACAACTGCCTGTAGTTCCAGTTCAAGGCAAATAAATAAATAAATAAATAAATAAATAAATAAATAAAGTTTAAAAAAAAAGAGCTGAAAAAGAAATAAGGAAAACATTACCATTTATAATAGCTGCAAATAGTATTAAATACCTTGGAGTAACTATAACCAAAGAAGTAACAGACCTATTTGACAAAAATTTTAAGTCATTCAAGAAAGAAATTGAAGAAGATATCAGAAAATGGAAAGCTCTCCCATGTTCCTGGATAGTTAGGATCAACATAGTAAAAATGGCAATTCTACCAAAGGCAATCATCAGATTCAATGCACTGCCCATCAAAATCCCAACACAATATTTTTTGGACCTTGAAAGAAAAATACTCAATTTCATTTGGAATAACAGGAAAGCCAGGATTGTCAAAAACAATTTTACTCAACAAAAGAACCTCAGGAGGTATCACCATCCCTGACTTCAAGTTGTACTATAGAGCTACAGTAATAAAAACAGCCTGGTACTGGCATAAAAAAAGACTTGTGGACCAATGGAATAGAATTGAGGATCCAGACATTAACCCAAAAACCTATGAACACCTGATTTTTGACAAAGAGGCCCAAAACATTCAATGGAAAAAAGATAGTATATTTAACAAGTGGTGTTGGCATAACTGGAAGGAAGTGTGTAGAAAAATGCAAATAGATCCAAGCCTGTCATCCTGCACAAAACTCAAATCCAAGTGGATCAAAGACCTCAACATAAATCCAGCCACTTTGAACTTGATAGAAAAGAAAGTGGGAAATACACTTCTACGGATTGACAAGTGGGAAATACACTTCTACGAATTGACACAGGCGACCACTTTCTAAATGTAACACCAGTGGCACAGGCACTAAGACCAACAATCAATAAGTGGGATCTCCTAAAGCTAAGAAGCTTCTGTAAAGTCAAGGATACAGTCAATAGGACAAAATGCCAGCTTACAGAATGGGAAAAGATTTTCACGAACCCTACAAGTGATAGACGACTGATTTCTGAGATATATAAAGAGCTCAAGAATCTAGAGCCCAAAACCTTGAATAACTCAATCAAAAAATGGGGTTCAGATCTAAAAAGGGAATTTTCAGCAGAGGAATTACAAATGGCTGAAAGGCACCTTTATCCAACAGAGAAATTCAAATCAAAACAACTTTGAGATACCACCTAACACCTGTTAGATTGGCTAAGATAAAAGGCACAGAGGATAGCCTATGTACGAGAGGATGTGGATCAAGGGGAACACTACTTACTCCATTGTTGGTGGGAGTGTAAGCTTGTTCAGCCACTTTGGAATGCAATATGGCATTTTCTCAGAAAATTGAGAATCAATCTCCCCAAGGACCAAGCAATACCACTTCTGGGTGTATACCCTAAAGATGCACAGTCACACTCCAAAGGTATTAGCTCAATTATGTTCATAGCAGCATTATTTGTAATAGCAAGAACCTGGAAACAACCCAGATGTCCCTCAACTTAAGAATGGATTAACAAACTGTGGTACATCTACACAATGGAATACTACTCAGCAGTAAGAAAAAATGATATCCTAAAATTTGCAGGCAAATGGATGGATTTGGAGAATATCCTCCTGAGCGAGGTATCACAAACTCAGAAAGAAAAGCAGTGGATGTATTCACTCATTAGTGGTCTCTAAACATACTAACAAGAAAAAAGTCAAGCACGCCCAAGCTGCAAACCACAACCACTAAAGAGCTTGGGATCAGAAACATCCTGTACTGACACTATGGATCCCACTCCACCTATAGGAACACCTGACTCACTCTTGAGCGAGCGGGGACAAAACTGGATTTGCCAGGAGTGGAGACTGAACTAAGCATTATTGGATCAGTGGGACCATGGGACTGTCTGCAGCCTGTCCAGGGAGGGGATGAGGAGTTGTGGAGAAGAAAAAAATGGCCTGATGTGGCCGGAGGGGGAAGGGACCTTGAATGGGGATATACAGGGATAGAAAAAAAAAAAATCCAGATGGAAAGCTGAACACAAAGTAATTTTATGTGTAGCAAATTATTTGCATATCACCCTTGATAAGTAATGCTTATGATTTTTATTTTCTTTATAGTTATTGTTAACTTATCAGCATGTTAAATTCAATTTACTGCTTTTCTTGATAAATACAACATAAAAGATAATAAAGTGAACATCAGTACTAAAAAAAAAAAAAAAATTGCTCCAGGATTGAGTTTATCCCCCGGGTGAATCATAATGTGTCAAACTTTCTTTTTGTTATGACAAACACATTTTTTATGTTGTACCCAGTTTCTAACTGAACAAAGGCTCAGATATTCAATTGCCAATTAGAAAACATCTGAAAATATAATAGGTAACTCAACAAAAATATTCAAAGATAAAATTATGGTTTGTTGCCTGGTCCCACAACTAGTTGAAATTTCATTCTTCCTTGCCCCAGCTAGCAATACACATGCTACATTTAAAGGAAATATCAAAGAGCCAGTTGTCATTTTTCTATATCCCTTCCATCCCATAATCATTTTGCTATCATTTA
Organism: Sigmodon hispidus; assembly: GCA_004025045.1. Taxonomy (NCBI): domain Eukaryota; kingdom Metazoa; phylum Chordata; class Mammalia; order Rodentia; family Cricetidae; genus Sigmodon; species Sigmodon hispidus. The sequence goes on from PVIH01007193.1 coordinate 68,031, forward strand.
CAATTTACCATCTTTTCTGCTGTTTTTTTTAGCCCAAGCCTCTACCAATGTCACACAGAACGTTATATTGTATTGCTATGTATCGAGTCTCTTTAATTGTATCTTTGTTTCTTTGTCTAATATAACAGTCTAATGCTTTGAAAAACAAAATACAAAGTTTTGTAAAAACGTTTTATTTCATCACTGTTTCCTTAAAACCAATATTATATTTTCTCTATAACCAGGAAAGAAATTCTCTAGTTCATCTAAAATATCTTCACAAAACCACAGACCACCACGTTCCTCCTACCTCTTCCAACATAATCTTCTCTCTTTGTTTCTTTTTTTTCATTATTATGAACAAAGAAGTCACACTTTCTATCCTATTTATCCTTATTCAAGATCCTTTCCCCTTCATAATACATCAGCTCATTCTCTCTTCTCCACAACTGCACAACCTCTTCCTGGGCAGGCGGCAGGCAGTCCCATGGTCCCACTGTCCCAATATTGCTTAGTTCAGCCTCCACTCCTGGCAGATCCAGTTTTCTCCCCCCAACCTCAAGACTGAGTCAGGTGTTCCTCTACGGGGAGTGGGATCCAAGGAGTCAGTCCTAGGTATTTCTGATCCCAAGCTGTTCAGTGGTTGTAGTTTGCACCTTGGGCATGCTTTGCTTTTTTCTTGTTTGTTTGTTTGTTTAGATTTCACTAATGAGTAAGTACATCTCCTGCTTTTCTTTCTGAGTTTGTGATACCTCGCTCAGGAGGATATTCTCCAAATCCATCCATTTGCCTGCAAATTTTAGGATATCATTTTTTCTTACTGCTGAGTAGTACTCCATTGTGTAGATGTACCACAGTTTGTTAATCCATTCTTCAGTTGAGGGACATCTAGTTTTTTTCCAGATTCTTGTTATTACAAATAACGCTGCTATGAACATAGTTGAGCTAATGACTTTGGAGTGTGACTGTACATCTTTAGGGTATATATCCAGAAGTGGTATTGCTTGGTCCTTGGGGAGATTGATTCTCAATTTTCTAAGAAACGGCTATACTGAATTCCAAAGTGGCTGAACAAGCTTACACTCCCACCAACAATGGAGGTATATTCCCCTTGCTCAGCATCCTCTCCAGCATAGGCTGTCCTCTGTGTCTTTTATCTTAGCCAATCTAACAGGTGTCAGGTGGTATCTCAAAGTTATTTTGATTTGCATTTCTCTGTTGGCTAAAGATGATGAGCACTTTTTCAGGTGCCTTTCAGCCATTTGTAATTCTTCTGCTGAGAATTCGCTTTTTAGATCTGAACCCCATTTTTGATTGGGTTATTCAAGGTTTTGGACTCTATATTCTTGAGTTCTTTATATATCTTAGAGATCAGTCCTCTATCACTTGTAGCACAAAACTCAAATCCAAGTGGATCAAAGACCTCAACATAAACCCAGCCACTTTAAACTTGATAGAAAAGAAAGTGGGAAATACACTTCTATGAATTGGCACAGGCGACCACTTCCTAAATATAACACCAGTGGCACAGACACTAAGATCAACAGTCAATCAGTGGGATCTCCTGAAGCCAAGAAGCTTCTGTAAAGCCAAGGACATTGTCAATAGGACAAAACGACAGCCTACAGAATGGGAAAAGATTTTTACATAATCATTTATATTATCATAAATAAAATCAAATCAGTATAGTCTACCCTTATGATCTTTGCTTTCATTGCTCTCTCTGACTATAAATCTTTATCTCCTTCTATTAAGGCTCCATTCAGTCAAAAGCAAGTCTCAGCTCAAATATCACAGTACAATGAAGCAACCCCTACAACTTTATTATGGAGAGCTTAGCAACATACCCAAGGTGTACACTTTTTATATCCCTGCTTTCTAGTCTCTAGAGTTTCTTTCATGAACTATACATCTCCCATTTAGTTACTTTGTTTATTATTATACCTCTCCTTAGATTACCATACAGGGTATACACAAAGGGTAGGGATCTTGCCTCTTCTCCTCTTTTCTTTTGAATTGAATGTGATTAGAGCCATTATTCATTGAATAGAGAAATATTCGGTTCTTTCAACAAATTGAGAATGGAAATTGTCACTTAAATGTGATTGAATATCTCAGCATTATAATGACTAACTGTTCTGAGAATTCCTAAAATTGAACTGCCCTACTTAAATCAAACTTAAAATAATTAATTACTTAAAAGGCCACCATATTACTACTAGGTTTAAAATTATCATCTCCCATTCTCTCAGACCCCTTAAACGTTTTATTGATAAATTGTTCTTGAAGGATAGCATCATATTTAGTAGGTAGGATGACCACATTTTATTTTACCTCAACCTCCAAAGAGAATTGAAATTTAGTTATTCAGTATCAGAGCCCTACAACAATTACTATTAAAATTATGGCTCCGAACAGAAGAACGAATACAAAGTGGAAAGATTTTAGAGAGATTTCATAAAATCTTCTCTGACTTGTATGAATAAAACCTTTAGATCACTTGGAACAGTACCTTTGAAACAATACAAGAACTAGTATACCAAGATAACAGGGCCTAACTTCGGATGTATCTTGCAATTACTACTAGCCAAGCTTTAAAATTTTCTTATGCTTGGATCCCTGTCCTACATGTTTTAGTTTAAATGATCTGCCAGAGGTAGGTCTTTGTTTTATTTAAATCTGATGAATTTGGTGAGAACCACAGTTCTAGGGTGGTCACAAGCAATTACAGCATATCAAGTTCCTTTGTAGATATAGTTCTGGAAAGAGATATAATTTAGAATTCAAACATCGTTTGCCTCTCAGATTTTCAGAGGGTTGAATGAAAATGATTTGTCCTAAAACAGAGAATATGGTTGTAAACGTTAGTGTTGAATAGCCTCATCCAAATCATCAATTCACAGAAAAGCACGTCAAAGCAGTGTAATGTTCATAACAAAGTTCTGCAGTAAGCATCTGCTATAATAGATTGACTTATTTCAGAAGGAAATTTTCATTTTAGGGAAGCTTATCATGATATCAAATATGTTTTGAGTTAATGAAAATGCAGGAAGCACCAAGTTAATAGGGCAATTTTAAATCATAAAACTTAATTTAATTGCACTAAGAATGACAGTATAATTTTCCTTACAAAAGGAAGTTTCCCATCCTTGTTGAGCAAATGGAAAATTACTAGGATGCTGCATGATGTCTCCTTTGAAGATCTTGACTAGGAGAGGCAGCCTTCCTTAGAATATGGTTATTTACTTCTTAATTAAATACAGAATGATTAAAAAGAGATTTCACTTTAAAAAGCTATGGAACAGCTTGTCTGATAAGACTGTTATAAGCCTCCAGACTTTCATTTACACATTAGTATTGATTTCTTATATTTGTCTTCAAAGATATTTAAATCAAAGTTTTTGAGGTTCTTCCTCACATATTTGGGTTTTAGTTGTTGTAAGTAAGATAAAGTTTAAATGTCTGGAGAAAGGATGGTTATTTTTAAAATAAAAAGCTTACTTTCTGCAATTTTGAAATTATCCCTTTGAAAACTTATCACATTAACTGCTTAATTTCAAATTAAACTAATTGGGTGAAGGATTAAAAGTCAACATTAATGAAATTGGTTTATTTGTTTCTGTCAGTTTATGCATATTTTATAAAATAAAAATAGATCTTTCATTATAATTGTCTGGAATTGAACCACCTTACGGGTTTCTTCAGTATCAAATTTAATCAATCAATCTTTAATAATATCTTCTATAAAATGTATTTCTAAATTAATGTTAGCTAACCCCAAGATATAAGTGCCATTATCAAACTTTTGAGGACATCTTGCCCTGGTGGTCATTGTTGTGTTTGAAAACATTATAGCTGGGTAGTTCTATTGATTGCTTCTCCTTTGGTAGCTTGCATAGCACCTTCCAGTGCAATAAGAGTTATTCCTAAGGAAGGGATTTTATAGGTTGGTTCTAGCTCCATTCCAGCAAGTCTTGTGTCAAAAGTCTATGGTGTCTACAACACTAGGGAGTTACCTTCAAATTTTGGAAAACAAGTAGCATTTCCTTTATCTATAAAATTGATTTTTACTGTGTGTAACAAGAATATTTCAATGGTTCCTTAAATCATTAGAATGCCTAGATCATAAGTAGCAAAATCAGCCAGGCCATTTACTACACAGGAAACATTAGAAATATGCTACATACAAGAATCACAATTTTATTAGTAATTAAACTTCTAAAGTTTGAAAGTAGACTAAGGATAATACAGTTTAATTTGAATTTAAAATAAATAAAACTGAATAATATCCCACATGCATTTCTTCAATAAGAGTAGGTAAATTTTAAAAGCTACATGCCATACAATTTTCTACATGAGACATTGTCAACAGAGTGTCTAATATTACAGAATTCTCCATGGTAATCAGTACTGATTGTCTACCATGCAAGGAAATTAACTATCACATCATTTTCCTCATTTTTTCATTCTCCTGTAGTTGGTTATTTTATTACTGTTTGCTCTTTCAGTGGAAGGGGGCTGCTATTCCACTCTCACAAAAATCACACACAGAGGATAATTTTTTATTATCAATGCCCAGCCTTAGTTTGGCTTGGTGAGAGCCACATTTTGTAAATTTTCACATCTACCTTTTTCCTCTGGGCTTTTGCTTTTCTCTTCTGAAAATCTTACTTTCACTCTTATTCTGTGCCTGGCTAGGTGGCTGGATGGCTGGTCTCTGGAGACCTCCTCTTCTTCTTCTCTTGCTCTCTCCCTCTTTCTTCTTCTCCTCCCAGATTTCTTCTTTTTATTCACTCTTTCTGCCAGCCTCTCATATCCTTTTTCCTGCCTTACTTATTGATCATTCAGCTCCTTACTAGACATCAGGTGTTTTAGACAAGCACAGTAACACAGCTTCAAATTGTTAAACAATTGCAACATAAAGGGATGCAACACATTTGTGCATCATTAAAACAAATGTCTCACAGCATAAATAAGTGTAAGGTGTCTTAAAGTAATATTCCACAACACTCTCTAATCCCTTTCATATACTTCCTTGCACCCTCTTTAAATTATGCCCTCTTTTTCTTCAACTGTCCAATTGTCTAAATATATAACACTTTGCTCAGTCAATTTACTGTTACTTTTATGCATATAATTTCAGGTCTAACCACGTGAAATTATAGAAACTATTAAGGGTTAATTCTTGAGGATGACCATTTCTCTCACTCAGTATTCCTTAGTTATAAATAACTAAAATATCTTTTAAATAAGTACACAATCCACATTTCTTGGCAGAGTTCATAGATGAGAAATGCTGTTTATCTAAGTTCTATTACTATTTCATGATAAGAATTGCAAAGTTTATTTCAACTATTCTACACAATGTGTGTATATATAAGACCTGCAATTAATTTTTCCTAAAATAACCAAAGCGATTTGTCATAAGAAACATATCATAAATATGTGCCTTGAATTTGAATGGTGGCTTCTGGCCTAAGCATATTTATACTTACACAAAAATATGGTGATTAAAAACTCCTTCTGCCAAACCAGCAATATATTATTATTTCCAATTGCTTGTTTAATGTAAATTTTGTAAGGTATTTAGACCTGTCATTTAAAATTAATTCAATAAATATCATGATATTTATAAAAAGAAAAAAAGCTATCCCATAAGTGAATGAATGATACTTTAAAACTTAAAGAAGCATACATAGCTTCATCCTATGAGTCAAGCAAAGCAAACATTTTCTAACCTTTTGTTAACTCTTTAACCTCAGTTGTGTTGGTGGAAAAAGAATTTGGGACAGAAACCAGTGGCATGACTTTGGTCTGAAAACCTTTCCTTAGTACTTTGCATGTTTGCTTGAGACAGATGTTTGGAGGACATTTTTCAGGCAGAACTAGAACAAGTGTAAAGCTATACCTGGACACTTGTTAAGCCCTTTTGTGCCATCTGCTTATAGGAACATACACATGACCTTAAAATTGTTGCTGCTTTGAGAGATTACTTTACTAAAACTGAGAGGTCACCTCCTACAATCCATAAGTCTTACAAAGTGATTTATGTCAGAAGGGCACTGTTGTCTTCAAACATGAACTTCATTTTATTTCATGAGCTGAGTCTGATGTCTCTGACATTTAGAAATGACAATGTGTCAGTGTGAGGTTTCTTCAAATAATCTTCCTAAGTTTTATCAGATTTATGAAATGTTACAAAATGCCTCTATTCAGTTTATGAAATGTTTTAACTATTGAGAATTTATGATGGCCAGAAGGAGTAAAGCCATAACTAAGGTTGGTCTAAAGTTAGTGGTGATTTTGTGCAGTGATGATATATTCTTTAAAGGTTTTGGGTACAAATAAAAGAGTTTCCTAGTTGTTTTGTTTTATTTTATACTCAAATTTAGAGCCTTTTAATGTTTTATGGAATGATGTATTGTTGAATTACCCCTGGGAATAAAACAAAATATGTAGGAAATCACTCAAAATAGCAGAACATTTAATTGAAATATTTAAAAAATAGGTTAATGGCTTTAATTTATTTTATATTAAATTTTCATAAAATCGTAAATAGCAACTTATAACGTAAGAGTAAATATGAAAAAATATGTGATTGATGTTTGTATGTACATATTTATGTTTAATGTGGTTGAAATCATTGAGTCAATTTTGGTCACCTTTATTTGAACGATTTGCTCAATGCATGCATGCGTCATTTAAAAAATAAGCATGGAAAAAATTATTAGCAATTCTTTTGTGTGCTGATCAGATAAAAACTGTACTTGATAAGAAAACATTGGGCTGACCTTTATAGATAAATTATAAAGCTATTTGAAAAATAAAAAACAGATACTGTGTATGCAGTGTAACATTATATATGACATAATTCGACTCTGTGAGTATTGATGTAACTACTGTCAAACACCATTTTCTATCATACATGTAAACTATAAGAGAATTATATCTGAAATCTTAGCAAGTTGGCTAAAACCTCAGTTTTTTATTCGTGTATATCCTTATTCAAGCTCCCTTCACTCTCCCACTCCTTCCAATCACTATTTCTTCTAAGAACAACAATCGATAAGTGGGACCTCCTAAAACTGAGAAGTTTCTGTAAGTCCAAGGACACAGTCATTAAAACACAACAACAGCCTACAGAATGGGAAATGATTTTCACCAACTCTACACGTGAGAGAGGACTGACCTCTAAAATATATAAAGAACTCAAGAAACTACAGCCCAAATTCCTAAATAACCCAATTAAAAAATGGGGTTCAGAACTAAAAAAAAAATTCTCAACAGAATTACAAATGGCTGAATGGCACTTGCAAAAATGCTCAATGTCTTTAATCACCAGAGAAATGCATATCAAAACCACTTTGATATACTACCTTACATCTGTCAGAATGGCTAAGAACAAAATCACAGATGCCAGCCTATGCTGGGGAGGTGTGGAGCAAGGGGAACATTCCTCTATTGCTGATGGGAGTATAAACTGGTTCAGCCACTCTGAAATGTAGTATGGCAATCTCTCAGAATACTGGGAATCACTCTTCCCAAGGATCCAGCAATACCACTATTTGCCATATACCCCAAAGATGTACATTCATACCCCAAAAGCATTAGCTCAACTATGTTCATAGCAGCATTATTTGTAATAGCCAGAACCCTGAAACAATTTAGATGCCCCTCAACTGAAGAATGGATTAACAAACTGTGGTACATCTATGCAATGGATAGATCTATACTACTACTCAGCAGCAAGAAAAAATGATATCCCTAAAATTTGAAGGCAAATGGATGGATTTGGAGAATATTCTCCCAAGGGAAGTATCACAAACCCAGAAAGATGAGCAGAGGATGTACTCACTCATTAGTGGACTTTAAACAAAAAGCAAAGAACATCCCAGCTGCAAACCACAATCACTGAACAGCTTGAGATCTGAAGCACCTTGGACTGGCACCTTGGAGCCCATTCCCTTCAGAGGAACAACTGACCCAGTCTTGATATTAGGATGAGGAAATAAAACTTGCCTGGAGTCCTTGGGACCTCATGCCCTTTCTGTGGATGAGATGAGGGGGTGGGGAGAAGAGAGTGACAGGGAAGGCTTGGGAGGGAGAATAGAGTTTGAATGAGGGGATACTTAAATAAAAAATGATACTTTATTCTATAAAAATAAAAAAATAGACTGTAGAAGAGTTTCTTAGCAGAAATTTGTGGTGGCCATAGTGCATCCATGGGCATTAGCTGTGACCTACTGTGCCTTCATCTTTAGGTGAACCTAACCTGGCTTGGGGAGCTTTAGATTTTATTTTTTATGTTTCATTTATTTTAGATTAAAGAGAAGTTTTATTACTGCATGGCCTTTTTAATACAATTTTTATATTGATTTTCAAAAAACAATAAAGAAAAAATTTGAGTTTTGTGCAGGGTAATAGGTTTGGAACTATTTTCATTTTTCTACACACTACCATCCAGATATGCCAACACCATTTGTTGAAGATACCATCTTTTTTCCATTGAATATTTTGGGCCTCTTTGTCAAAGATCAGGTGTTCATGGGTGTGTGGGTTTACGTTGGGATCTTCAATTCAATTCCATTGATTCACAAGTCTGTTTTTATGCCAGTAGCAGGCTGTTTTTATTACTGTAGCCCTATAGTATAACTTGAAGTCAGGGATGGTGATGCTGCCTGAGGTTTTTTGTTGAGCAGAATTGTTTTGGCAGTCCTGGCTTTCCTGTTATTCCAAATGAAATTGAGTATTTCTCTTTCAAGATCTGTAAAAAGTTGTATTGGGATTTTGATGGGCAGTGCACTATATCTGTAGATTGCTTTTGGTAGAATAGCTATTTTTACTATGTTTACTATCCAGGAACATGAGAGATCTTTCCATTTTATGATATCCTGTTCAATTTCTTTCTTCAGTGATTTAAAATGTTTCTCTTATTTCTTTTTCAGACCTTCTATCTTTAGTGTATAGAAGGGCTACTGATTTCTTTGAGTTAATCTTGTATCCTGCTACATTGCTGAAGGTGTTTATCAGCTGTAGAAGTTCCCTGGTAGAATTCTGTGGGCCACTTATGTATACAATCATATCATCTGCAAATAGAGATAGTTTCACTTCTTCTTTCCCAATTTGTATCCCATTAATCACCTTTCATTCTCTTATTGCTTTAGTTAAAACTTTGAGAACTATGTTTAATAGATAAGGGGAGAGAGGACATCCTTGTCTAGTTCCTGATTTTAGTGGGATTGCTTTGAGTTTTTCTCTATCTAGTTTGATGTTGGCTGTCCTCCAGTTCTTTCCATGTTCACCTGTCTTAAACTTCTAACTTCTTTTTTATTATTATTATGAGTAAAGTATCATTTTTTTATCCATGTATCCTCTTGTTCAAACTGTATTCCCCCTTCTGCCTCTCCCAGTCACTCTCTCTTCTCCACATCTCCTTATCTCCTCCCCAGCAAGGGAAAGAGGTCCCAGGGTCCCAAGGTGGCTTAATTCAGCATCCACTCCAGGCAGATCTACTTTCCTCACCACATGTTGGAAATGGAAGTGAAAAAGATTTTCTCCCACTCTGTGGTCTAACCACATTCAATTGAAACTTTCCTTTGCTGCACAGACTTTTTTTTTGGATTTTATGTGTCTTATTTCCTGGTACTGAAGTCCTATTGAGGAAATCATTGTCTGTAAATTATAGTACTCCCTACATTTTATTCTAGGAATTTTAAAGTATCCAGTATTTTGTTCAATCTTGGTTCACTTTGAATTGAGTTTTGTTCTGAGTGAGAGGCAATGATCTAATTTCACTCTATTGTATTTTGATACCCAATTTTTCCCACACCGTTTGTTAAAGTTGATATCTTTTTACTAGTATATTCTTTGGCATTTTTGTTCAAATATAATGTAACTGTAGTTTTCTGGTCATATATATATATACATATATATATATATACATATATATATATATTCCCTATTCTATTGTCTTGATCCACATGTCTGTTTGGGGGCCAGTGTCATTGATTGTTATAGTCTGTAGAATAGCTTGATATCAAGTATGATGATATCTCTGGCAGTATTCTTAAGGACTGAACTGGAATATCTATAAAACTAATAAAACTACAAAGTGGCAATTGAGGTTGGAGGATGCCTTAAGGAGATAGATGGGAAAGAATAACATAGCTGAAACAAGCAGAACATGGGGCTTTGGGTGGTGACAATTTGAAGCAAACATGAGTGTGACCTGTAGGAAAATGAAGAGGAGGGAGGGCTAACCAAAGCTAAGGTTGTATGAAAAAGCTATATAGAAACTTGCTGCCTTTTAAACCAATTTTAAAAGCATGTTTTTAAAAGGCATTTAGAAGGGAGATAATCCTGTCTGTCTAGAGTGTTATTCCTGAGGCCCAATGTTTACTAAATAAGAAACCAAGTGTTAGGTATTAGACACTTTCTTGTAAGTTGTTGGTCAAGAAATCTCCAAAGTCCCCCCAAACAGGCCCTTACTATTCTTCTTGATTTTCCACCAGAACTATTTGATAAGACCTTATAGCTGAAGACACTATATAGTTTAGTTACAAGGCTCTATCAAGGTAGAGGTAAGCTAGAAACTAGCTTTCATAGGGCACAGTAATGTTACATGGGCTCTTTGGGGGAGTATTGACACTACAATCTATAACTCCAGTCTTCAAGGCCAGATGTGCCTAATGGTACAACAATAGCTTGACAGCTACGAGTATAACTTACCATAAATTTCAGCCCTCCTTACAAGAAGAGATTCATAACAGGTACTATAAACGCTATCAAAAGCACATGGCTGGCAAGATTTTAGGCCATAGGTTTGAACTTAATGTTGTTACTTAGCTAAATTGTCATGGTACCAATCTACCTTCTAAATGTCTATGCTTGTACTCATAGACAAATGGTACTCTCAACTTTAATCTGAGAATCTTTGTTCTACAATGGATGCTGGTAACTGCAGAGATACATGGATGCTCTATTTGCTAGTAATAAATGACCATTGAATACTAACCCTTCAATGACACATTTATATCACTCACTGAAAGGCTCTAAATATCATGGAAAAGGAGGCAAGAAAAGTTTAAATACCAAAAGATGAAGAAAGGGGCTATGAAACACAGTTTTCTGAGCGTGGAACACCAAGTGCACTCATAACCTTATAACAACCATGACAGTCTGCAATAGACCTATTAAAAAATGGGGCTATCAACAGCAAGTTACAAATCAGGGGGGAACTCATGGCTCCTTATTTCTCACTGATGAAATTTTGTCTAACAATTCATTCTGGGAGGGGGAAGTTTTGTACCCACTAAGGAGCCCACCAGGCTACAATAGATAGTTCCAACTTATACACATAGTGTTTAAATTTGGTTAGTCACACACAGAGACATGCGTTCGTGCATGCACATGCACATACACACACACACACACACACACACACAGATAGAAACAACAAAATCACAAAACAACATCAAAACTCATGAATATATATAATAAGGAGACTTGCAGGGAAGGGAGAGTGCAAAGAGGGAGGAGGGAGGTTTGGGAAGTACAATAATCAGAATGCATGTTATACGTATCTAATTTTTTTCTTTTATAAATATTTATTTTATTTTATGTGAATTGATGTTTTGCCTGCATGTATAACTGTGCAAGAGTGTCAGATCTTGAAATTATAGACAGTTGTTAGCTGCCATGTGGATGCTGGGAATCGAAATCAGGTCCTCCAGAAGAGTCACTCAGTACTCTTAACCCCTGAGCCATCTCTCCAGCCCTATATCTGAAACTTAAAACACACACACATACACACACACACACAAACACACACACACAAACACACACACACACACACACACACATACACATACACATACACAAAGAAAACCCTTCTGGTTTGACTGTAGAAGGGTTGCTTAGCAGAAATTTGTGGTGGCCATAGTGCACCCAAAAGCATTAGCTGTGACCTACTGTGCTTTCTTCATCTGTAGCTGAGCCTAACCTGGCTTGAGGTGCCTTAGATTTTATTTTTAATGTCCCATGTATTTTAGAGAAAAGAGACACAGAGAACAGTTATTTTCATTATTTAATATGCATACATAAGAACAAACTGACTACAACTATTGTTAAATTTGAAGCTGTGTTTATCAAGTTTCTCCCTTTATGATATTTTCAATGCTGTATCTTTTTAAAGAAATTTCAATACAAATGTGTCTTTTACACAGAAATAGATGATGTTAAATAAGTAGATAATAAATAAATAATTAAATAAATAAATGTAAAACATCTGTCAAACTTAAATACTAAGTTCCAAGAAAACTTTTCTGGTGCTAATGTGATTTTAATTACAATTGAGATAAGAATATCCCTGTGAAATATTCTACCAAAACATTCTAAGAACAGATAAGGATACTATATTTAAAAGCCTATTTCCATTAAAACACCTCATAATTATCTAGTTACCTACAGGTAAAATAGTAATATAAAAATTGACCTAGACAAGCATGCAGGCAATTATGTAGCCATTAATGAGTTAAAATTATTCACTTAAGCTGTGTCATGATATATGAATAGTTCATTACTATAAATAACACTAGTTATCACCATATTTCACAAGAAAGAGATTAAATGTTTAAGACTCAATAATATATGTGGATGTTTTTCACTAGTAGATGTATCTAAAAGTCAAAGAAAATGACTAAAATTATTCCTATTATTTTTCATGGTGCCGTTCTTTCGTTAAACCAATGTTCCTGAGACAGTCCAAAGGGGCTCTTGATGAAATCAAAGACAGTGCATTCAGAAACTGTTTTCTCAGCCCATCCATGTCCCCAACTAGTTATGAGGCACTTCTTTTTTATTATGAACAAAGTCATATTTTTTATCCATGTATCCCCTTGTTCAGACTCCCTTCCCCCTCACAAGCCTCCCCATCACCCACTCTTCTCCCCATCACTTTATCTCCTCCCCAGCAAGGGCAGGAGGTCTCAAGGTCCCAATAAACACAGAATTCTTAGGGTGGCATGTTAGATTTTTTTTTCACTATTGAGTTTTCTTCTCTTCTGTATCATATAACATCAAAAAAGCTTTGTATTCATGTGTTTGTATGTCCTGAACTGATGAGCCTCTAAATAGCAAGGTGAATTTTGAAGAATATAAAGAACTACAGGGGGCTGGAGAGATGGCTCAGAGGTTAAGAGCACTGACTGTTCTTCCAGAGGACCTGAGTTCAATTCCCAGCAAAACCATATGGTGGCTCACAACCATCTATGATGAGGTCTGGTGCCCTCTTCTGTAAAACTGTATGCATAATAAATAAATAAAATCCTTTAGTAACAAAAAAAAGAACTACAGAACTGATATAAATGTTGCTCTGAATTATTGCTCTTGACCTATAATGTCTACACTGTTCTGCTAGTGTCTTCCATTGTTCACATGCAAACTAAACCTGGAAACAGTCTCCTAATGCACACTATAAAGGAAAGATGTTTAGAAGTTAAAGGAGGATAAATTGATTAACATATCAATTTTAGTTATGCCTTTCTTGTCTAAATTTTCTTACTTGCTCAATTTACGTTTTAAATGTTACCTTTATCTAAACCCTGCCATATTTCATGATATACTAACCATTCTGTAATCATTATGTTCATCTATACCTTCTTTAAAACTTGTAAAATATTATTACTTTCATTTGTTACTATAGGATATATTACATAAGATTTGAGTATTACAGCTAAATATCATCTCCAAATTGCAGACCAAGGTGTGAATATAAAACTCACACTCATAATCAATTTCATTTAGTTTTCCTTTCCTTCTCTGAGTGACATTCTTATCCAATTCACTCAGGTATAATTTTGGAATGTTGCATTATCTTGATTCAGTCCTCGTTCAAAAAATGTCATTTGACTTGTAGAGAAATCTGTTTTTGCTTAATTGGATGAGAAGATTAGGAATCTTTTGGGTTTGATGAGAAGCATTAAGTAATTTATTATTTTTATTTAAAGATGTTTTATGTTTCTGTGTATATGGTTGTCTCTGTGTATAGATATGTACATGTGAGGTCTGAGATTTCTGATCTACCTGGAGCTTGAGATACAGGCTGGAAAGTCAGCTCAGATTCTCTAAAGGAACAGTCGTAACTATCAATAACTGAGCTGCCTCTCCAGCCCCCAATATACAGTTTACAGTGATAGATGTACAAACTTACAGAACTTTAAAAGAATGTTAATTCAGAAAAACCGTAACAATACCAACAATCTAAGCTTTTTCAACTTGGTAGATGTGTACTAGATAGTTGGAAGTTACAGTTTAGATTTAAATTTAGCAATCCCCATGTCTTAAGTGCTGTTTTATAGTGGCAGGAGTCTTTAAATTCTCAAAGTCTCCCACCAGTGACATCGGTCTGCCAACAAAAAACACATCTTCTAAATTTCCCCACACAGTGTCATCTTTCCTTAGTTTATTTTTTATTTCTCCTTCTCTTTTAAGTCTTGAGCTGACCTCGTTTCTTCAAAATGCCACCTTTTGCTCACAAGAATATTTCATAAGTCTCGAGTTCAAAATAATCATCATTATTCTAAAATAAAAATGTGTGAAAGAAATTGTCTAATTTTTCTGAAACTGGTAATCATAAAATGTTAACAATATCAAATACAGAAACAAATCTCAACTCTTGCTAGACTCCACTGGAAGCCATTTTAAGCCTTCATTGAAAGCCTATTAAAATTGTTAAACACAATCCAATAAATTCTATTACATTGACTTCTACAATTTTATAGAAAAAAATCTAATAAGATGATACAAACTTTTCAAGAAGTCTTAGGAGGTGCTGGAGAGATAGTTCAGAGGAACCAGATTTAGTACCCAGTACTCAGATGACAGCTTACAAAATGTCAGTAATCGGGAGTTCCATGGGCTCCAAGATTCTCTTCTGCATTTTTTTCTTACTGCATATCTGTGGTGAACAGGCATACATGGAGGCAAAAATGCCCATATGAATTAAAATAAATAAGTCTTTAAAAGTCAGAGGCTATTTCATTTCAGCTAACAGGGCATTATTAAATTATTATGCTACTGTTATATTATGATTAAAAATGATAGCAAAAGTATCTATACTATTTTTAATACACTTTTCAGAAGGACACAAATAACCCAGATACAATGGAAGATAATTATAATTGCAGCACTTTTGAAAACAGTGCTGTATAGTGTGAAGTTTCTGGCCTATCTAGCCTCAAGGTCCAGACAAGCCCACAGCTGCTTAGTCCCCCAAAATGACTCAGATGCTTATATTAATTACATGCTTTATGGCCTATGGCTCAAACATATTATCAGCAAGCTCTTGTATCTTAACCCATTTCTATTAATCTATGTCTTGCCATGTGGCTAGTGGTTTACCTGGACTTATTTACATCTTCCTTTCTCAGTTGTAACTCAGTTTGTCTCCATGACTCCACCCTCCTTCCCTTTTTCTATGTTAGGATTTCGCACCTGCTTCTAAGCCGGATTGCCATTGATGAAAATGGGTCCTTTATTATTGAATAATAATTCAAAGCATACAGAAAGACATCGCACATCTTGAAGATCTTGAATTCAAAGACAACTTGGGCTGCATAATAAGACCATGTCTCTAAACAAAGCAAGAGATGAGGGAGTTTACTCACTGTGGATATATTGAAACTTCTTTTCATTTTTATTGTCATTACCAGTGCTGATTGAAGTTATAGAACAAATAGGTTTGACTTCCTACATATCATCAAATTTAAGGTTCATATCTTAAAAATAAATTTCAGGTTTTTTTAGGAAACCATCACCAAGTCAAACTAATTCCCCAATACTAAAGAGTATTTACTAAAGTATCACAATTGTATATTTATGAAAATATTGACCCCTTTGTGCATGACAAAATACATTATAGAAATTTGTATTGTGATATACCTTGCTAGATGGTTCCATGACACAGGCTCAATGAATTGTACTTTAAGTGGTTGTGTCTTTACCACTTTGATTTTACTTAGATATTTGGCTAGTTTTATGTATCAGTGACAAATAACTAAACAATGAAAAAGAAGAAAGGTTTATTTTGACTGACAGTTTCAGAGGTTTCAGTTCAAAAGCTTTGGACCTAATTGGGAGCATGTGGTATAATCTGGTCTCTTCCTGGAAACCCAAAAGCACAGAAGTGGTAAGGGCCTAAAGGACAAAGTAACTTTTCCAGGGCATATCCATAATGTTCTACATTCTCCAACTATTTCTCACCTCTTAATGATGCCATCACATGATAGATAAATTGGGAGATTAGTAATTAATTTTATTAAGCCTTTATGATGCAGATACAATAACTTCCCAATGTTTGGGTCTATCAGGTGAGGATTAATGCCTCAACATAGAACTTTTGGGAAAATACTTTGTGTCCAAATCATGTTATGATCCCAACTTTATGTAACTACTACTAGTTATTTAATTTACATCAAACAATGTGGATGACTAGGACATTTATACTGAGAGAGTCTGAAAAATTGTATGCCTTGCTGGAGTCTGATTGATCAGTAGTAATGTTATGCCACATTGAGAGCTGCTATTTTATGCTGTTATAACTAATCAATTTATAGTATGTGCTGATATAGTTCCTGAAAAATATCCCTTCCAATGGTGCTATCTTGAACTCATGTAATTATACTTGGGCCTCAACCCAATAAAAAGCCATGTCTACAAAGGCTCCATTTATTCAGCTAAACATTTAAGATTGCTTCATTGTTACTGAAAAAGAAAGCAAAAGACTAATTTCCCTAACTAGTAATTGCAGGTACAGGTTTTGTTTGCAGTCTTCCAAAAGAAAGTGTCTCAGTGAAAGAGAAATTAAATGAGAGGTTTACGAAGGCTATTTAAATCCTCAGTCTTTTTCTATCCTGCTTTAAAATCTATCTTTCTTAAGAGATGAGATTAATTATAGGATGTCTTCTTGATAGTAAGTAGCTCAGGGGGCTGGAAGGAACCAAAAGAAAACTGCCCAAATAAAGTTATTAGGCCATCTTAAGTATTTTTCAATAAAGCTGGAAACAGGTAAGGATCTACACAGAAAAAGATAAATAAACAAAGGGTAAAATAATTGCATGCTTTAGTCCTCCACTAGAGATAACCAGATTTTACCTATGAGTCATTTACTTAGAACTTCCTTAGCTGAAATTTATTTGTATTTTTAGTGTTGCTTTTTCTGTCAGTGAATATTTCCAAGCATGAAATCTGATAAAGTGTCTATGAGGAGTCTGAACACTAATGAGCCAAATACTTTGAAGGATTCTTAGGACTCCAATGTGGATCCAAAGGGAACCTTGTCTTCAGATAACAATATCCATCAGGAACAGCTGTTGGCAAGAAGGGTTTTTATATAGCCATCTTATTAGGCTGATTTATGATTTTATAAACTTCATATTAGTCTGTGAACTTTCCAAATAAAATTGGAGGGTTCTTCTTTAATTATTTTTTATCTTGTGTGTGCCAGTGTTTTACCTATATTTGAAAATGCACTGGTTGTATGCCTGATGACTGAAGAGGACAGAAGATGGTACCAGATCCCATGAAACCAGATTAAAAGAGAGTTAAGCTTGTGAAGTGCTATTTGGGTGCTGGGAACTGAAAAGAGGTCATCTTAGAGTAAAAGTTCTCTTAAGAGAAGAATAATCTCTTCAGTTCTAGAACCTCTTTTGATGACATTATTTTCTTTCATCTATTTTCTGAAATTACGTTATGTTTTGCTGACTAGAACTCCTCTAAATCCACCTCTTACAAGGTCAATTTCCTATAGTCTGTAGCAGATCAACAACTGATGCTTTAGAGAATTAAAAAATATAATACCTACTGTTAATTAAGAAAAGGCTGGAGTGCTTTTTCTGCAGGCACTTGATAATAAATTTGTTTGGGTTTGTAAATGTTATGATCTCTCACAAATATCCACTGCTTCCATTCACATTTAAAAACCATACATATTTAAACAAATAGGTATGGTTTAGTCCTGTGAAGCTTCATTTTAGATCCTCAAGTCATTTCATATAATTTTGATATTACAAATATCAGTCTAATTTTCTTAATAATCATAAATGTGGAAATAATTTTGGCACTTGAGCTCTACAAGAAAAATCAAAAGTAGGCCAAATCTGAGTTATTGAATATGGTTTACTGATCCAGGTTGAGAGTTGCAAAATTTTGAAGGTTATTTTTCTACAATATAAGTCTTCTTACAATGTTCTAAGACAGTTAATTTTCCATTATTTTAGTAATAAGGAAGTTAAGATGCAAAAATATGATTATGATGCAAAGAAAGAGGGCTGACTAAAATGGTTCTGTTAACTGCCCATTTTGTCACACATCCAGTAGTATGCTCTTATAACTATCCTAGTCTTCCATCTATGATTGACAAAGTTCTATCCTCCATTGAGAAAAACATTTTTTAAGTTTTTAAAAGCATTGATTTAACTATATACATTTATATTCTACAATATGATAATATGATAATGAACAATGTAGATTTCTTTTTATTTCCATCTTTAATTTTTATTTACATAGAATTATATCTGTTTATGAAATACAGGACATTTTTATAAATTAGGGTATGTATATAAAAAATATATTACATTGTCTTAGACAGTAATTCTAGAAAGTCATATGTACTCACCTTTATAACCTGCTAAAGGTGTTACAGAATAAAGCTTATAACAATGTTATAATGTTGAGATCTTTTGGTGTTTCATTTTTGTCTAAAAGAGAAACAGCACCAATAAGGCATTGACCATACATAACAACTTAACACTGAATAGTAAGCGGAAAGCACATAATTTCATGTTCTGACTTCACTAATCTTTGCTTTAAAAATGGCACTAATTTATTTAAGCATTATTTATGAAATGCTTCTGGTAGAATTTATCCTGTTTCAGTGTTGCAGTCAAACTTAAGAAAAAATGTATTCTAGAAAGTACCAAAATTATATTCAAAAAGAAAATTTGAAATGTTATCCTTGGAGACTCTGTTTTGATTGTTTAGTGTTGCATTCTTTCTATATAATTCTTAGAACATAAATATTTATTGGCTGGCAAATGCTATTAGTCAGGAGGTGTATTTGTCATTTTTATCTGAATTATTTCATTTCCATGCTAAGGCACTATGTCAGCAAATCAGGAATTGGCAAAGTGAGACAGAAGTCTGGGGTAAATTCAGTTTATTTACAAATAAGGTTAGGACAGTACTCTCACAAACACAGAACCAAGCTGTGCCCCTGCCTCTTCATTTACAAGTGAGAGATGGAGACAAAACCTCAAGCCACTCTTCCTTATTGCTTGTTGCTCACTGCCAGCCCAGCCAAGAGAGAGCACATTTCTGCCCACCCTGGGCTCTTATTCCAGTATTAAAGTCATTTCACTCTAATGAAGACTGCCTATTTGGCTAAGCCACTACTTACTATTGGTTAGTGAGCCAGTGTCAGTAATTCCCAGAACACTTACAAAGGGGAAAAATGTCATAGAGAAGAAAAAAAAACTAAATGGGCTTCATAATTCTTCCTACAGAATGCAATTTAAAGAAAGCATATGTCTACTATCAGCCAGAGATGGATTTCAAAGGATGATTAGAAACTCAACAGCACATGGGAACGGTGTTCATTCCTACAAGCAAAAACAAAAACCACAACCCAAATTAAAGCCAATTAAGGAAGTTTTATTTCCTATGCTTATAATTGACTCCAAAACCTGACTTAAGAGAGCAGTGTAGGTTAACTCTAGGCTTCTTTTTCTAAGGAAAAAAAAGTGTAAACTGGGGATTTTTCAAAGGAAATTGATGACAGAAGGATTTGGCAAGAAATTGTTTTACAGAATCAGCAGATTAGATTATTTGACAGATAATCTTGGCAGAAAATTTAGAGTATGGTCCTAAGTATGAGATAAACTATATAGCTTAGGGATAACTTAGGGAATAGTAAATAATATATATACTATATATATATAGTAAATAAATATGGTATATAAATCAGGGTAGAGTAACTCAGAGATGTGAGTCATATTCCAGAAACAGGTTAAAGCACAGAAAACTTGTTTTCGTGGCAAGACAAAAATGAACTAATTTTTGACCTTACAACAAAATGGCTTTTAACTTTAAGATGTAATCAGGCTGGTCCATCATAAGCATGGAATCTTGTTCAGAAGCAAAAGTATGTGCAAGTTCTTTGTATCATTTAATAGGATGGTGTCCTTGCTAGTTTTACGTTAACTTGACACAAGCTAGAATTATCTGAAAGGAGAAAATATCAATTAAGAAAATGGCTTTTCTGTGGATCTCTACATCTGCTTACAATCATTGCTGGATGAAGGTTCAATAATGACAAGGAGGGTTGTCATCGATTTGATTAGAGGAGAGTCAGTTAAAGTACTCTCTTCACTATTGTTTGGAGTCTTAGCAGAAGTCATCTTTATGGGTTCTTAGGTGTTTCCCTGGCACCAGGTTTCTCCCTAACCCTACAATGGCTCCCTTTATCCAGCAATTGTTGGAAGCAGACCCACAGCTAAGCACTGGGACAAGCTTCCAGTCCAGCTGAAGAGAGGGAAAGGAGACTATATGAGCAAAGGGGTCAAGATCATGATGAAAAAACCCATAGAGACAGCTTACACAAGCTATTGGGAGCTCATTGAACCTTGTCTGACAGCTGAGGAACCTCTGTGGGACTGAACTAGGCTCTCTGAATGTGGATGACAGTCGAATGGATGGGCAGTTTGTGGGGCATCTGGCAATGGCACCAGAATTTATTCTTAGTGCATGAACTGGCTTCTTGGAGCCCATTCCCTACAGAGGAATACCTTGCTCAGCTCTGATACTGGGGGTGGGGGGGTGGGTGATGGGTGATGGACTTGGTACTACATCAACTGGATGTACTAGACTGCATTGACTAACTCTGAGAATCCTTACCATCTTGGAGAAACGGATGAAGGAATAGGGTGGAGGGAAGCTGGGGGCTGAGAGGAAGAGGGGAGGAAGGGGGAACAATTGTGAACGAGTTTGAGGTCAGCCTGGTCTACCAAGTAAGTTCTAGAACAACCAAGTCTCTTAGAGAAAAACCTTATCTCTAAAACTAAAAACAACCAAACAAAACCATAAAAGAAAAATACAAGTCAGATTATAATGGTCTTTATTTTTGTGCCAAGGAATTTGTAGTTTGTGATAACTAATCTTCAGATAGCTACTTTAAGTATGCTGACATAAAAATATACTCCAAATATTTTAAACTTCCATAATAAATTTTTACTTTATCAGAAAAAGTGTAGTGATTACTTTATAAAGCACAAGTAAATCATGAAAAAGAAGATCCTTCTATATAAAATATAGGAGAAGTAAATATTTATTGTCAAAGGTATGGATAATGCAGACACCTTTTTCCACACTCTTCAAAAATATTTAGTTAAAAGATCTTCTGTTACAAACTCTGGGAACATCAGATCTCAATATGATTGTCTTGTAGTTTTATTGTATAATTTTATTACTAAACTATCTCATTTAATTTAATGAGAAAGAAGATTTACATTGTGGTAGTTTGAGATATTGTTTGTATAATTGTTTATAACATTGTCAACTTCATAACCAAAGATGACATTCTTTTTCATGAAATGACATCAGGACTGATATTCTATATCTGAAACAATAGAACAGTGGTGTAAGTAAATGTCATCTGTCTCATTCTTTCAAATGACTTATAAATATTATTGATTTTATGTATATTTGATGAAAATGAATTAATTAATGTGTGTCATTGAGAAAGACATCATTTTGAAAGCTAAAGCTGAGAGAAATATTTTACCTTACAATTGTCACTGTTATCTATTCATTTAAAAATGCTTAATATTTTCTTACAAAGAAAACAAACTCCACATAATAAGACTTTTTCCACTTACTAGGTCCAAAATATAAAATGTAAAATTGGTTGTTAGATTGGAAAATTAATAGGTAAAGTCTGAGAGTTAAGTAGAGAATTAGAAGCAGAAAGAACAATAGATAAAAATGTCTTGTAAATATCCCTGAGTTCTATGCCAAAGACAGTTGAAAACTATGATTTGCAGCACAGTATATGATTTATTGTAACAAAGATAAGACAAATATCATTCATCACTGATTGTTAATCAACTGTGATTCACTTCTCAATGTCAGAATGTTTCCAACCCTTTCTTCCTCAGTAAATATAGTCTTACTTTTCTTGGGGAGGTGAAATTTTTTAGCATTTATGCACATACACATTTTTCCATCTTAAGTTTATTTGTTGATTCAAATCTCACCCTCCTTTTCCCTGTAATGAATATCTGTTGACTTTGATGTTCACTGTAGTGATAGAAAGATTCATATATGCTTGGTGCACGCTGATAAAGTCTGTGACATCGACATCAAACAAGATGTTATTCATTAATAAATGACAGAGAAGCTCACAGATTAATAAATGATGTGGCTGCTGATGGAATAAGATGGAAAAAGGCAGTCCAATATATTCTCCACTGCTTTGAATTACAAATATTATAAAAATTACAATGTATTTTAAGCTGTCTCTTTTATTAAAATTTTATTGATATAAAATAGCCATTATAATGCTGTTGACTAAAAAATTCCAGGTACACATATACTTTCAGAATGTCTTAAGAAAGATAAATATATAATACTAAGACTTTGAATTCATTCATTAAAAGATGCATTCATAAGCACTTATACATGTAGTTGACTGGTATAGATAACATTAGATAGATGATAGATAGGTAGATAGATAGATAGATGATGGATGGATTGATAGTCTCTTTCAATTTGTTGTGATAAATTGAAGATTCTGAAAAAAACTAGTGAGTTTTTAGATAGCAAAATTAAACCTAAATTCAATGAATGATTTTAACAAATTCATACTTTGTAACCTTGAAATACTTGAAATAGTAATAAAATACTCCATACTAAAAATAAAAAACAGTAATAAAAGAAAGAAACACAAAAAATATGCATTTATTACAGAATTCTACTATAACTTAAAAAGGTAAGACAAATACATATATTATTCCATGAAACTTAAAAATAACAAAGCCTTTAAAAGTTACAAAGCCAGTGAAAGCCTGATATTAATCATAGTATTTCTTTTTCCTTTTTTTAAATTTTGTTTTCATATATGTATTTATTACTTGGTGTTTTTACATCATGTACCCCAACAAATTCAGATATCAGAACTCTCAGTATCATGCCCACTCTTATGATCTCCCCGTTTACAAACCACCCATTCATACTGCTCATTTACCTACTGGAGTAGGTAAATTAAACTCCTTGTGGTCAGACCATTAAAGAAAAGAAGTCTTTCCTTACCCACCCCTCTGCCAGAGGCCGTCAATGCAAAAGTGAGGCATTGTGTCATTTAGCTATGTTCTAGTTTTGATAGACTTGTGTACAATGACATCTTGTGTACAATGACATCTCTCTCTTTTTATATATTTTTTTAAAGTCTACTAATGAGTGAGTACATTCCCTGCTTCTCTTTCTGGGATTGATTGTGATACCTTGCTGAGAGGGATATTCTCCATATCCATCTATTTGCCTGAAAATTTTAGAATATCATTTTTTTTACTGCTGAGTAGTACTCCATTGTGTTAATCCACAGTGTGTTAATCCATTCCTCAGTTGAGGGGCATCTAGATTGTTTCCAGGTTCTTGCTATTACAAATAACACTGCTATGAGCATAGTTGAGTTAATGTTTTTGGGGTGCCAATGTGTGTCTTTAGGGTATATGTCCAACAGTGGTATTGCTGGATACTTGGGGAGATTGATTCCCAGTTTTCTGAGAAACCGTCATACAGCATTCCAGAGTGGCTGAACAAGCTTACACTCCCACCAACAATGGAGGAGTGTTCTCCTTGCTCTCCAACCTCTCCAGCATAGGCTGTCCTCTGTGTCTTTTATCTTAGCCAGTCTGACAGGTGTAAGGTGGTATCTCAAAGTTGTTTTGATTTGCATTTCTCCAATGGCTAAAGATGTTGAGCACTTTTTCTAAGGTCCAATAAAAGGAAGATAATTATATTTAAGTGACTAAAATGTTAATCCTGTTTATTACTTTTGACATTTGATACTAGATATTTTAACTCATGCTTCATGTCTTCCACAATGGAATTGCAAGTTGTGGGAAGGACCTTAAAATCCCAAAATTTTTATGTGACTCTTTAAACAACATTTTTTCAGACTGTTACTGAATATGGTTAGGAGATGTATAGGCAGTTCATGACAATCTCAACAAACTTAAAACATAGAAAGATAGTGATATAGGGCTAAAATCTTTCCTTAGAATACTCGGGTTTATTCTTCTTGGGAATCACTTGATTCTTATCCTCTGTATAGTTATTGTTAACTCTTCCACATTTTAAATTCTTTTTACTGTGTTTTTTTTGATAAATACAAAATAAAGAAGGAAAGAAAAAAAGAAAAAGAAAAAGAAAAAAAAAGTTGCTTCAAGGCAGCATATAAACACAGTGACTAGGCAGGTATCTTTCGTTGTTAAGTATGCAGTGTAGTTGTTCATGTACTAGTGTATGACTATGTATATATTTCCACATGCTAATATAAGAACTATAAAATAAAAAAAAGAAACTGTAAATATTCCTTAAGTGGCAAATAATTCTCATTCCTGAGAAAATTCTCATTAATTTTAACTGGTTGTGATATGAGGAACAATTTCAAGCTATTTTTTAGTGACATCACATAAAAAAGTAGAAATCTCTCAGAGCTGTCTTCTTTGAGTATGGTATATAATTGATTTGGTTTGAAATAAGTGTACATTTGTTCGTTTTGAAACTCTCTCAAACCTGTGAAAAAGAACAGCCATGTTCCATCTAAAAGAATATTCTCTACCAACACCTAACATCTTCTTGCTGTCTCCCAACACACATTGTAATATCTCACTCTTTTCTCAGTGTGCCACAGCTTGTTTTGGGAATATCCATCTATTCATCAACTCATCCACAAACCACACAAGTGTTGTATATTTGCAAAAACTTCAATCTTTGTTTCAGGGCACAAGTTGAGTACTTTCTGAAAGTTGCTCTGAGTATATGAACTCAGTGTGCCGAAAGTAAAATTTCCTTTATTTGTTACTGCTAATAGAGTGTGCTAAAATATCAAATAACTGCATAAAATGCATAATTATTTCTTCCCTTATTTGTAATGTGTGATGCTAATCAACTTCATATTTTACTACTACCTTGAAGGTTTTGTGTGCTTATATGTCTCACTAAATATTCCTATGGGCATATCAATGTCTCAAATCCTGAGTACATTTGACTTTTCAAACAAAAAAACAAACAAAAATGGCTTATTTATTAAGTGGAGATATCACAGAATAATCCCCAATCCTACCCCCTACCAAAGGGCTATGAAAAAGATAATTTTGAGATCAACTTTGTGTAGTATTCTCTTAAGAGTTACTATGAAGTAAAATACATTATCACTTTTAGTTCTACTTGAGACAAAATTCCTCATACACTCTCTTATGGTGGACTCTCAGAATAACCTTAGATCAATTAGCAGAACACCAAATTATATACCTTCAATTTTATAACTCTACCATTATAAAGCAATTTGAGTTTTGAATATCTATCCATGCTGTATAAATGGTTAAGAAAAAATATTCTGAATTCCTGATAAGCAATTTCTCTCATATTTCTTCATGCACTGATATATTTAAGAGTCTTTGGTGGGTTTCTAGCTCTGTATTTTATATTCTGGATTTTCTTGTATCAGCTACATATATGAAGTCCATGTCTCATAGCTGTACATCAAAGTGGCAAGCACAGTCTGTTTTGACACTAATATGGATTTCATGGTTGTTTCACATCTCCTTGGACAAACACTCAAAAACACTGCAGTACTCTGTAAATAACAGTCCAGAAGCAAAATTTGCATGACCTGTGTAATATTTTAAGCGCAATTTATACACTTCGGAACTGCACGTTTCTTTTTAACATTTTGCATTTTATTGTGTACCCTGTATTTTTAGTATTGAAGTGCTACTATCCTCCAGTTCCAAAGCTGCCTGAAGGTAAAGGAAAAGGCTTCTTTAAAAGGTTCTTTTAGTTTTTCAACAAATTTTTAAAAAGATGTCATTTTTCAGGACTTTCCTAGACTTCTTTGCAGCTTACAATGAGGCTATAAACTTACTCTTGAATTTTTAGAAAAAGTATGTTAACTCTTATAATGACCCTAGTAGGCAGATTACATTGTTGTTTGTGTCACAAGTAATGAAACTGAGACTACAAGATGTTAAATAATGTCTAAGCTTTTAAAATTAGTACTAATATGGTCAGAATTTGAATCCTGCCAGTCTAATTTATGAGATTCCAGCTCCTGAGAGTTGCTTCCCAGCACACTCAAAATCATAATGGAATTAAAATTTCAAGTTAGGGAACTCAGATTCATTGAGGAATCCATAATGTGCACTTTGAATCCTGACAGACAACATCATCAGTCTTCCTTATTTTCAGTATCAGCACTACTAGTAAATGATCAACATACTGCATTTTGTAAGTATCACTTCAAAACTTAAGCTGGTAATTGTTAACAATAGAAAAGGAAGAAGCTTTTCATTACAAAGTTGATAAGGGAGAAATGCTAGATGTGGGCCCCATCTACTCACATGGGTTAGATGTTCATTTTTCTTACACACCATGTCTATTCACACACAAAAAAAAAACACAATATAAAAATGTTTTTTATTTTTTATTTCTTTTTATTAGCATTTATTAATTGTACATTATATTTCAGACATGTATATAATATATTTTGATCAGTTCACTACTATCATACCTTGTTCTTTATTTTTCATGGTCTTTCCATATTTTTGGAATATAAGAGCAAGATACTATACAGGGCTTTCAGCACACAAATCATACTTCTGTGTTTCTAATGTTTTTAAGGCACAGGGAATTTATTTTAGCATTACCTTGAATTAACTTTTTCTTTGAAATTGAGTGGCACTGCTACAATCTTGAAAGGCATAGATACCAATGCATATTATATCATAAGAATAGACAATTAGAAAAGGAGTATAAGATAAAGTACCTCTATGTAGGCTGTAATTACAGCTGGTAATTAAACTGAAGAGTTTCATTTTCTCAGTCAGCTCATCAGTGACACGGGAAAATAAACAATTTGGAAGTAAAACCCTTGGGGGCAAACATTAGTAATTAATTGCATTTTCCAATGGAACAAAAAGGTTTCTTGATGTCTGTTTGGGATGACCTCTTGAGTAACATATCCAGTGATTTACACTGTGAACAGAGGGTGGGGTTCAGAACAAGACCTGATTGAACTTGAATATTCATGACACCTCCAGCTTGATTTACATTTCAAACTCATGTCTTTTGTCATATTTATTGCCTCCTAGGTTTAAATGAAGACAGATTTATATTCTGAAATATTCACATCACACAATGAGATAATCAGCATAGAAAGATTTTACAGTGGTGGAAACACATACTGTGGGGTTGTTACTAGTTCCTAAGTTTCAGGAACATTTCTCATTTTGATCTTTGAGAGGTGAAATGAAAATATTTATGTATATAAATTTGGGTCCACATCTCAATTTCTTACTATATTAGAACCCTATAATCTACCATACAATCCAGACTGTCTGCTTTGTCACTATTCACTTGCAGAGAAGAAAACTATATTCTGGATTTGTACACTTTTGTTTGAGTGTGTGTGTGTGTGTGTGTGTGTGTGTGTGTGTGTGTGTGTGTGCGTTGTGATCACATGGAACAGTCATATAACTTAACTCTGATTTACACTGCTTTTTTTAAAATGCCTGACCTGAAGTAAGTTTTATTCTTTATATTAATATTATTTTTATTTCATTTTATTTAGCCAAGTGCTATAATGCTAATTTCCTTGCTTTCTTATGGTATGAACAGTTTCTGAGGATAAGGCAGAGTCAGGAAGAAGTTTGAAAGGAGCTGGCCCTCTGCTTGCTGCTAGCAAACAGAGCAGTATCAGAAAATGCTGCTATCAAGAAACCATCTTTGACTCTGTTCCCTTTGTGCTCAATATAAACAGAATCTTTAAATCCAACATATGCAACTTGTTGCTTATACTGAGTCTATGTGAAACTTTGGGAATTAGCCTTGGTTTAAGATGCAGGCAAATGGATGGATTTGGAGAATATCCTCCTCAGCGAGGTATCACAAACCCAGAAAGATAAGCAGGGGATGTACTCACTCATTAGTGGACTCTTAAAAAAAAAAGCAAAAAGTAAAGCATGTCCAAGCTGCAAACTACAACCACTGAACAGCTTGGGATCTGAAACACCTTGGACTGGCACCTTGGAGCCCATTCCCTCCAGAGGAACACTTGACTCATTCTTGATGTTGGGGTAAGGAAAGTAGATCTGCCTGCAGTGGATGCTGAACTAAGCCACATTGGGACCTTGGGACCTCCTGTCCTTGCTGGGGAAGAGATCAAGAGATGGGGAGAAGAGAAAGTGGCTGGGAGGTACACGAAGCGGGAGTTTGAACAAGGGAATACATGGATAAAAAATATGACTTTATTCCTAACAAAAAAAAATTTAAAAAGAATTTAAAATACTACATATAAATCAATGGGGAAATTGATACAGTGGATTGCAGATACTGACCCTTTCTCTTTTAAATGGCTACGCATACTTATATATTGACTATATGAAGTGTAAATATTTTTCTAAATGATATTAAGACTATAACGTTTCATTTTAAATGAATTCAATAAACCCTGAATAGAATAAAAAGTAGGAGCCATGTAAAACAAATCACTGTAATGTTTAGGAAACTATTATCTATCTACCTATCCATCTGATAAGAAAATCAGGAGAAAAAGTAAGACTTATTACAATACAGGATAGGGGCAACCTCTGAGAAGAATAACTAAACATCTTCAAATATTTTAGTAAGTTACTTTTCTCAAGTGCCCTAAATAGAAAGTTAATATTTGTTATTTCTTCATTTGCATTCTCAGGAAATATATACATGTATAAAAGGCATTAGAATTAATATGATAAATGACACCAGACATTAGTCTTCTGTTGATTAAAACCACATAAACCTTTTTTTTCTTTTTTCCATATAAACTATTTTTAATAACACTCCACCTTCACTAAATAACACAACTGCAATAATGTTGTAATGTTTTAGTCACTAAACCTACTTTGGTTTTTTGTGATATCCATTCCTACAGGAAGTTATGTGTCCCCAACCAGACCTCTCAACTTGCATCCAAACAAACAACAAATATGGCAAGTAGGCATTACACAAAGAATTGTATGTGAGCCATCTGGGACACAGACAGATACCATCTTTGGAACATTGAACCAAGGATGAGGTCCTCTTTGGAAGGGTCCTGATAAATGGCTAACAATGGCAAGGAATTTCTCCATTCCCAGATTTCAGCACCTTGAGGCAGCCATTATGTCACAATGAAGATACTTGGTTTTATTTTATCCATAATGTTCATTTTGAGGTTAGGTAAAGGGCATCTAGACACTCACTGTATGTATGATAGGTCCACTTTTAGAATTGTCCAAGAAACTCCTGCAGGACAGGGTTAGAGTAAGTCTTAGAGGTTAGGGGTCAGCACAGTAAAAGTAATGGAACTCCCTCAAAGACTCAATAGAAGTTTGAACTTTTGGAGATCTTTCTTCTCCCTTGGAAGCACTAAAAACATTTGGAATCTTTGTGATGATTTTTCTGTTCCATGTTAGATACAAAGTGACTCTATGTGCTCTGGAATCATTAGTGTCTAGCACAGGAAATATCTAAAAGTACATACTCAGGAACTGGAAGGTTTGGCTAATCCCAAACTTCTTCTTGTCTGACACAAACACATATTTGAAAAGTACTTTTTTCATAGAACATCCTGTAGTGGTCTACACAAAGTTTATTCTGGCCCATGATTTTAGGCTCTCTGTGTTTTGGAGGCATGCAAGGAAACTCTTTAGGATATGCCAGTGTTCTCTCTTTTTGAGGTGTCATTCACTCTTCATTCACCCACTCAGTATGGTTTAGCACTTGCAAAACTACTATTTATTGCACTCATACTGGAGTCATAGACCATGTCCTTATGAAAACCTTTCTGACTTTCCTTTTCAATAGTTCCTTTTACCCATGACCATTGAATCTGGGTTAATCTCTATGACCCTCGTCCAATCAAACAAATTAGAACTGAGTTATCTTTGTGTGCCCATAACTTGGCAGTTCTTCACACTGGACTGGGGTCAGACCAACACTAAATGAAGGCACCATGTTTTAGGAAGAGATCCACATCTGGAACAGTCACATTGTAGCCAGACGTTTCTGACCCACCCAGGCCATTCAGTTCAGACAAAGCTCTCCCACCTGTGGTTGTACAGCCACTTTTAAAATAATTACTCAGAAGCTAATATTATTTACAAGCAGTTTGGTCAGTTGCTAAGACTTATTCCTTGCTAGCTCTTACAACTTAACCCATTTCTATTAATCTATGTATTCCTACATGGCCATGGCTTTATCTGAGTTCCATTACATCTCACTTCCTGCAGCTTGCATTTTATTCCACACTTCTTCATCTTTATCTCCACTTGGATTTCCACCCTGCCTCTAAGATGCCTTGCCATAGATCAAAATAATTTCTTCATTAACAAATGGTAACAAAGTATATTCACAGTGTACAGATAGATATCCCAAATCAGACATATCTTGGTTAGAATCCTACCTCTGACATATAATGGCTTGGAAAAGTTTATTTTATGATTAGCATGTTGATTAATACAAAGCAGGTATTTTAATGCAAAATTATCCTGATTATGTCATGTCATCCAATGGACCTCAAGAATTTTATTATTCATTAGTTTTGTCATCAGTTTGGCATTAAAGTATTCTTCTACCTAAACAATTTTATGCCAAACTAAAATCATATATATTGGTTTATATTAATGATTCCATTTCCAGTGTGTTGATTATGAATATGCGTTAATTTGGCAAAAAGTCTTTCATAAAGAGTATATTTCTCAAATTTTGTACAATGCATGGATATTTACATAAAACATTTCCATAAGAACTAAATATCTCTTGAATTATTCATCTAACTCTTATTTTCTTAAAACCTACTAATTAAACATAGACAAAAGTGTGGTAAAAACACCCATACATTGCATCAAGGGTCAGGCTAGATGAGATCATAATGTTTGAGATTCCAAAGTATGGATTATGGCCATTGAAGAAGCTAAGACATTTTAAAGTCAGCTTGACATTATAATCAAATAATCAAAAGAGCCCTTAAATTTAATTCTACTTTGGCCTGATGTCTTTAAAAGCTACCTCTGATATTAATGCACGGATATTCACATCTTTAATTTGGAATGAGGCCACTGACACAATAGAGGAGATGAGGTTCCATAATTTTCAAGTGCACACATTCTTTTTCTCATTAATCATTGATAATAGATCACTCCATTGGCTCCATTGCAAAATTCACATTTAGCCTGCCTAATTCAAAATTGGTCAGTAAATGGAATACTTTGACCTGAAGATCACCTAAATGAATACTCATTAAAAATCCCAAGAGAATTCTGTGTTTTTTGTATTTATTATGTGTGATGTACAATTTCTTTATTTCTCCAAAATACTATTGCTTTATATATATAAATATATATATATTGTTATTTTACAGACCATTGAATTATTATAGAGCACTATAAACACATACACATACATTCTTTCATGACTGAGCAAATCTTTTTTATCTTTGCTGATTTCTTAGCCAACAAATGAAAGAACAGTGGTCCTCATAGACTAAGACAAATTGACAGTCATGGAATGGCCATTTTTGAAACAAAATGAAGGAAAAAAAGCAAAAATATGTTAATAGGGAACAAAATGACATGATTTTAAAAGTAACATTGGTTGCATAAAAATGGACTATTCAAATAACAGCTTGTATATATATATATATACACATATATTTGCATATGTGTGGTTTGTAATTAACAAACATGTATATATTTATAGCTTGCAAATATTTGTTATTAAATTTTAAACTCTATGTCACCTTACAGCTTCCTGAGATTGAAGGATTATCATTTAATTTTAATAGTTACATTAATTTTTTGTCACTGGTAATAAGATTCTAAGCTGAGAAACTTCGTGCATACCTTTCTTCCCCTAACTTTATTAATTCAAATGGATAAAGTTTTACCATTAAAAATATTTTATGGCATAATACAAATGATAGTAGAGTAATTATTCATTCATTGACATTTATTATTTATTACCTTAAAATATAAAATAAGTCATGAAGTTGCTAAAGTTATATCTTAAATACTACACGAGTACCACAAAATTTGATGAGGTATATTAATTTTATTTTTAATATCTCTGATCAATGATGTAGCAAAGGCCTTTTCATAATTATAAAGCTGTTAAATGTATTCAATTTAAAGGCAGACATTGGTCGACACTTTATAAAGTACTTATTAATAATTTTAGATGTTTGGTCATAGAGGAAAGTAATCAAATATTTATTGTTGTAAATCTTGATAGTGGCCATTCTAGGGAAAAAAATTAAAGCTTTAATCTATTTGCATAGCTGAGTATAATATCAAACATAATTTTATTATGTTACCATGCTTTACCTTGACTTAAATCCTGTTTCTGTCCTAAACAAACTTTGAATTATAAAAGTGTTATTTAGTTATATTTGAAGATCCTGGATTTTTTAATCATTTCCACAAGTCCTACAATGATGATGGTAAAACTGAACTAATATTTATTATACAATCATTCTGTTTACAAATTAGAGTATTGGAATACCATGACACAAAGATGAATAAATTATGATTCTTGTCCTCAGAGGAGAGGACATATACACAGCAAATGTAATACAGTACACAAAAACTACAGTGGGGATAAGAACTGAGTTGCTCAAAACAATATAATGGGAGATTTTTCTGAGAGTATGAGCAATGGCAGATGCTTCACAGAGGCGACATTGGATCTTAGAATTCAAGAAATTATATTGAGAGATTCCAAGAACATCCTCAGATTTCTATGAGCCACAAGGGGACCTTACTAGAGTCAAAATATAGTTATGACAATATCTGCAAAGAAATTTATTACAAACTCAGTACTCAAGGACTTCATTGGTCTGTCATTACATAAACAACTTCTGGTTATTATACATAAAAATCAAAAATTCTAGAAATAAAATGGGTGTTTATCCTGAAGCCCACTGTATGCATAAACAGCTCATGTGTAGAAGACATTCTTTTTTTTGCATTTTTTTTCCTTCTTTATTTTGTATTTATCAAAAAAAAAACAGTAAAAAGAATTTAAAAATGCGGAAGAGTTAACAATAACTATAGAGAGGATAATAATCATAAGCACGGCTTATCAAGGGTGGAAATGCAAATAAGATTGCTACACATGTATTTTCTTTGTGTTCAGCTTTCCCTCTGAATTTTTTTTTCCATCCCTGTATATCCTTATTCAAGGTCTCTTCCCCCTCCGACCACATCTGTTCATTTTTCTTCTC
Source organism: Sigmodon hispidus (assembly GCA_004025045.1). Lineage (NCBI taxonomy): Eukaryota > Metazoa > Chordata > Mammalia > Rodentia > Cricetidae > Sigmodon > Sigmodon hispidus. Next base: position 101,584 of record PVIH01007193.1, read on the forward strand.
TGCAACTCCCCATCCCCTCCCTTGGCAGGGAGCAGACAGTCCTATGGTCCCACTGGCCCAATAATGCTTGGATCAGTCTTCACTCCCGGCCAAATCCAGTTTTGTCCCCCCTCCCTCGAGAGTGAGTCAGGTGTTCCTATAGATGGACTGAGGTTTGAAGGGTCAGTCCAGGGTGTTTCTGACCCCAAGCAGTTCAGTGGTTGTGGTTTGCTGCTTGGGCATGTTTGGGTTTTTTTCTTATTTGTTTGTTTAGAGACCACTAGTGAGTGAGTACATCCCCTGCTTATCTCTCTGAGTTTGTGATACTTCGCTCAGGAGGATATTCTCCAAATTCATCCATTTGCCTGTGAATTTTAGGATATCATTTTTTCTTACTGCTGAGTAGTATTCCATTGTGTAGATGTACCACAGCTTGTTAATCCATTCTTCAGTTGAGGGACATCTAGGTTGTTTCCAGGTTCTTGCTATTACAAATAATGCTGCTATGAACATAGTTGAGATAATACCTTTGGAGTGTGAATGTGCCTCTTTAGGGTATATACCCAGAAGTGGTATTGCTGGGTCCTTGGGTAGATTGATTCTCAATTTTCTGAGAAACCTCCATAATGTATTCCAAAGTGGCTGAACAAGCTTACAATCCCACCAACAATGGAGGAGTGTTCCCCTTGCTCCGCATCCTCTCCAGCATAGGCTGTCATCTGTGCCTTTTATCTTAGCCAATCTAACAGGTGTTAGGTGGTATCCCAAAGTTGTTTTGATTTGCATATCACTGATGGCTAAAGATGAAGAGCACATTTTCAGGTGCCTTTCAGCCATTCGTAGTTCCTCTGCTGAGAATTCCCTCTTTAGATCTGAACCCCATTTTTTGATAGGGTTATTCAAGGTTTTGTGATCTAAATTTTGAGCTCTTTATATACCTTAGAGATCAGTCCTCTGTCACTTGTAGGGTTAGTGAAAATCTTTTCCCATTCTGTAGGCTGGCATTTTGTCCTATTGACAGTGTCCTTGGCTTTGCAGAAGCTTCCTAGTTTCAAGAGATCCCACTTATTGATTGTTGGTCTTAGTGTCTGTGCCACTGGTGTTATATTTAGGAAGTGGTGACCTGTGCCAATTTGTAGAAGTGTATTTCCCACTTTCTCTTCTATCAAGTTCAAAGTGGTTGGGGTTAAGTTGAGGTCTTTGATCCACTTGGATTAGAGGTTTGTGCAGGGTGACAGGCTTGGATCTATTTGCATTTTCCTACACACTTCCTTCCAGTTATGCCAACACCATTTGTTAAATATACTATCTTTTTTCCATTGAATGTTTTGGGCCTCTTTGTCAAAAATCAGGTGTTCATAGGTTTTTGGGTTAATGTCTGGATCCTCAATTCTATTCCATTGGTCCACAA